>UYYA01004238.1:36586-138121 GCA_900624975.1 Angiostrongylus costaricensis | reverse complement strand
GTATCAAAATAGTCGCATGGTGGCAAATCTCTCTCTGACCCACAATGACTGCGACTGCATGTGGTGGTGACGACCTGGGGAAAGACTGCCTGGGCTGACCTCGGGACTCCAGGGAACCACAGTGGCCAGACCAGCGAAACTCCGAAAAAATGGAAATTTCGCTGGACGCCACACAACCAGTGTGGATGGGCCATCCAAGTATCCAAGTAAGTATACAGTAATAGTAGGACGCAGCCCTTCTTTATACTACAAAACGTCTAAAGAGGCCTCACCGGCAATTTAACATCTTATCGGGGCGATAAAACGTTCCCGATACATGTGTCACAGCAAACATAACACAAGTGTTCTAACAAACAGTTCGTCAGCGCATTAACCTTCCGACCAATGCCGATATTAATTGAAAGCCGATGCTGTGTATTGCCGTTGACACGAAGAGTTTTAGAAAAAGAGCAGAAATATTTTAAAAGAAAGGATCTGAGACTACAAGTCATGAATTTGTTAAGCAAGCTAGCAAAGGACATTTATCATCAATTTCAGAAGTACCTGGCAGAGAACATCCAACATTGGTTCATTGATCTTCCATGGTGTCGACCCTAACTGATTAAGTGCATCGAGGACTGGACGTGCTTGCACTCTGAATAAATAACAATAATAACATGATACACAGTAATGACACATTGACTTGCATTCATGTACATCGATACTCTTTGGGATTAAGATCTTTGGATCTGAGGGATCGGATTCAACGAAATTTACACAGCCTTTATGCCGAGGACTGTTCTCACCAAGATCCACTCAAGACAAAAAAAGATAAAAAACCAGGGACAGCCACTACCGAGTGACTCGTGTACAAACGGAAATTCATCTCTATAATATCACAAAATTTGGAGTGTAGTGAATGATCTAAAACAGACATCAACCATACATCACCTACAGCCTTGTTCAATACGGATCCAAATCTTAGTAGTACCTATATTTTTCACCGTCCTAGAGACTACTAATGACTGCCCAAAATTTTTTTTACAGTCATACATTAGCTCCCCAGATCATTCCCGTTGACGAGTCATTGCTGATGGCATTGGTAGGTAGAAAACTAGTTGAAAGAAAGGTGAAACGAACGACCTGCATGGTGTGGTAAACGCATTAGCACCCGGAAAGCGAAATAGCGCGTTTGACTCCCATCGCAGACACCTCACCTGCGGCCCGGAGACTTTGGAAATATCTCAGAATCACTGTGGTCGTGTCACACATAATACTCTGCCGTGAAGAATTGTAATAGGCAGTAAATAAAAAAATAACGTCATGCATCAGCTTAACATTCAAACGCCCATTTTAAGCCATTCATAAAATAATCATATCACCGTGTTCTTGGAATTCTCGCTCTCAGTGGCTATCCGTGAATATTATAGCCTTTCCAACCAACTAGATTATTTTTCGACGTCCTGTATATCGTCCTTGAATTTCACTTCCAATATGCGGCGAAACTATGAGGCTGCATAAAAATACGTTCATAAATCCTTTAAGATTTTACTTTTTCATATTTTTGTATGACGCGCCTTCAGGCCTACTGTTAGGGTACCAGAATTTCCCGTATTCGATTCGTTTCCTCGCATCCATTATCCACGAAGATCGTCCAACTTTTACGTATGGCTTCGGCTACTGCTTGAGGATTTTTATCTCATGGTGAATGTCGTTGAATGCTGATCCACACGATTCTCCCTCGAGTCCTGAGATAGCTGGGCTAGAACGCTCCCAACTGGATTGCAAACAGTGATTTCTTCCCGGAAAAGTCCGGTACCAATTTCCCGACCCAGGAAGGATGAGAGGCTCCGTTGGCTTGGAGCCGTATCGAACTAGCACCAAGCTCGTGGTGACCGACATCACTAGCACTCTGCTATTCGCCCCACCGGATTTTGGTTTAAGAGCACATAAAATGGTTTCTATAATTAGATGCGTATCTATGGCGTGGAGCGAGCAACCAACCTTCACATTATACACTGTAACATCCTACAAAAAAAAATTTGCAAGACCCTTGAAGCATAGCTTTTGGTTATACATTGTAAGACAATATTTTCAACCATTTCACTATGCATGAAGCGGGTAAGGCAGTGGTAGCGATGCGTTATGATATGCTCAAAGACTGGTTCCAACCTTCACCGAGCCATCTTTCAAGGATCAGAAAACTGATGCCACACTTCTCTGGAATGCCCCTCCGAGCCATAAGATTTAGGAACGCCACACTGCAGCTATTCTTGGATTCCAGGGAGAACCAACAGCATTCGACATTCGTAAAGATGATCAAAAAAGCTTAGTAAGCAGTCAAACACAAAAAAACTGAAGGCCTCTGTGTATGATGGGTACAAGTAAACGGACCTAATGAAAGAAGTACTGAGGTTTGCACAACATAAGATGTCGGTTCATGTGAAATAAAAAACGATTTATACGATATCCTGACCACTTAATGCTACATCTCTAGAGATGCGTACTTTTCCCAGGGACAAAAATCACATCAATGAAGCCATATCTTTCTCTAACATTTGTGAAGATATGCAATAACTCCTTTCAAACACAAGTCTCCAGTGAACAACTGGGAAGAACAAACAGGTAATGCCATAAATGCTAACGGTAGGTTTCCTTGCATTTCTTTACAACTAGACGGTGGGCCTGATTTGACTCTTAATTTTGTGACCATCTGTTACTGTAGGTCCAGAACTACGGATAACGACATCATAATAAACATTTCGATGGAATTTCCGATATCTAATCACCCTTTGCATCATTTATCAAGTTTTTTTCTTTTATTTCGTCCCTCTCTTCTCAAGATATCCTTGAACGTTTACACATCTACGCAAACTTGAATGTTAGCTAGTGGCTCGCACTGATTGTAGATTTAGCTTCGTATGTTAGAGGTCACCCGAAGAAAATCCGCCCTTTAAACCTTTAGTGCTTGTACTATCGTTGTTCGCTGTCTTGTGTCAGAAAAGCTTATCGTATTCTCTGTTAAAGTTTTTGAGCAATATAATGCCACAAAAGCTTTCATGAAAAACAGAGTTCATATCTATGGACCAGGATCTCAGCTTTCAAAGGAATACTAATTTTGGTGAAAGGCGGTCCCTAGTGCAGAGGGAGACAGTTCGACACAGTTCTTACCCGATTCAATCGATGTTTGCCATCACATTGATGTGGACGTAGAAAAATTCTGTCAAACACCTTTTTGTAAAAGATTTTCGGGCAACGAATCAACAGTTTGAGAGCAAGTTTCAGTGCTACTTCAAAGCCAACAAAGCACTGACGGTGATTTAAGGCGCTTTCTCATTTGTCTGTTGATATCCACTTGCTTGTACTCAGCTAAATTACGTAGAATCGCGGATCGGCGTGTATATTCCGGACCTCCCATTCCACTATCACACCATGGTCGAGGTGGTACCTGACAAAATCGGGTCATTTTTACATAACAACAATCGAAATGTCAAAATCATACGGCTAGACATACAATCTAACCATACAACAGCATAGAAACACTAAGGACGTACCGTCATGGGAAGCTGATGAGTAGGAAAAACAATGTGCTTGAAGGGATGATCATCAAGCAGATTCAAAAGCTTCGAATTGATTGCTAGCATTCTAGATAAAGTGATACGCCCTTCTTCAGATATGTAAGACTCTTCCTCAATTGCTACGTTTCGTATTGAAAAGGCATCAAGCATTTGAGCTAAAATACCTTAACGTAGTTCCAAAGTTACGAAATTAAACATATTTCAAAACAAGTTCTTCACGATGGAATCATGATAGAAGAACTATGCAGTGTAGTGTACAATGCTAAAAGAATACAAATAAGAGTACTTCACTTAATATCATTAATATGCTAAGTCCTCCCAACGGTTTACCGCCTCACTGTGGCCGGGAGGCGTTCCTGGGTGCCGGGCTTGCTGAGGAGTCCGCCCTTTCCATCAGGAAGCCGAGCTAGTAGCAAACCAATACCACGATCCACCACCATCCTGATATCAACGTAGTTGCGTGGTGACAAATCTCCCTCTGATCCACAAGGACTGCGACTGCCTGTGGTGGTGACAATCTGGGGTAGACTTTGGCTAGGATGACTTCAAAACTCCAGAGAACCACAGTCGCCAAACCAGCTAAATTCCGAGAAAGTGGAAATTATACTGAGACCCGCACAACCAATGAAGACGGGCCATCCAAATATCCAACTAAGTAAGTAATACCCGAAGTATGCACGCAATCGTATTAAAACACAAAAGAATGGAAGGAAAGGAAACAAGATAAACATACTTGCTCCTACGCCAGCCACAGGAAATTTACAGGCATCAATAATTGCCTGAGTGAGAAAAGTAGCCATCTGTCGTCGAGCCTCCGTGTGAAATTCATCGAAAGCAATCTAAATAGGAAAACCTGAAGCTAACAATCAGCAATGGCCATGAATTTGTGAAGATTTGGCAATACTGGCTAAAATGTAACAACACCTGGTAGGAAGGATGGATCCCAAAACGTCGGCAACATTTCACCCACCATTCTCGATGTGTATGCATTCGAGCGATCTCACTGTCTTCGAATAAACTTACATAGTCGGCGAAGACAGATGACCACATCTAAACGCGAATAAAAACTCCCTGACACTCCGAATGGGATTGGTATTCTCACCTCAACCTCATTGATTCCAAGTTTTTGAACAAACTTCGAATGAACTGAGCGTAGTATAGGCGCAACTATATCATAATGAAATACTGTTATTGGCACTAAATTTTGCCCCTGTGAACAAACGGCCTTTATCGACTCCAAAATCATCTTTGCCAATTCCTTGCTATGAACAATTTTGACAATCAGCCTCACTAAACATACCATTAAAACTGTCTGACTGATTCTGTTCTGATTAACAAAACGAAAAGCTAGAATATAGCTCACAAGGATTTTGAACACGATCTTCCAGTAGCCGTTCTAGAGCGAATTGCAACTTCTCCAACCACCCCCAAGAGTCTATCAAACCTTCAGCAGACAACATAGAACCCTGTATAAAAAGCCAATTCATGGAACTATTACAAAAATTTTTAAGCGTTGCTACGACAAACCTCTTTAGAGCAGTCCAAATAATTTTCAACGTATAGCCATGACGCTTTCTCGGTAGCGATGTGATCAGGAAATAATTCTATATAATTTTCCTAAACCAATAAAAGCAGAGTAGGAGGATCAACTTTCTCATCAACTCATGAATACACTTTTTGGGCTCGGAAAAGATCTGAACTCCAGCGCTGCACAACAAGGAAAGTCGTACCTCGTTAACAAAGACCTGTAGACCTACTGATTTATATTTGAACGCAGATTATTCAATATGAGTCATCCTTTGTTGTAGTTCCAAACTTCAATAGGATTCGGGCACGTATTAATTATACATGAGTCGTGCTCTCTTCCGGGCTAGCTCATAGCACTATATTTGTGTCACGGCAGAGTCCCAGTCCCTCTTTGCAAGCAAAATAAAAGAACAAAAAGAAAATGAGTGGATATTAGTTCACGTCAGAAGATCTGCCGTAGGCACTCAACTTACGATTGGATACCAAGTCACATGGGATCGTAAAAGTTAGACCTATTATGACCAAACAAGATTAAAGAAAGATTCGATAACTGGAAACAAGACTGACAATTTGCGAAAAGCGAAAGCGACAGTCAAAAAACTGTCCGAAACAGTACGTTAATCCTGTTGCGGAAAAAAACACCGAGAAGTACCTTAGTTATACCATCGAGTTGATATGGATTTCCTTGATACGCCTGCTTTGCAACCGGATCACGAAAATGCTCCAAAAGGGATATACTCTAAACGAAATGATCTTTCCACTTGAAAACGACGTTTTCATAACTGGTTATTAACTAACCTGATCATACATAGTATCGTGATTCGAGTACCGTTTCTTACTATCTAAATTAGCATCTAAATCAACCAACAGCTTAATTAAATGATCTCGATCGGATGAAGAAAGAAATAGCTGAGAATTTTCGAGCGATATCTTCTTCACCTGTAAGTGTAAAAGCTTCTAAAACTAAAAACCTTGATGTTACAATACTACCACTATCGAAAAAAAAACCATGCAAATAAAATGGAGGATAATTGGTTTTAGAAAATCTAACGAATCGTACTCAACTTGGGGTGTATTGTGAAAGAAACGGAATCGAAATTCAAGTATAATCACAAATCCAGTAAGGAGGGAAGAAGAAAAAGTTACCAGTTTTCTTAACCGTCCTTCCATCAATGCCAAAATTTGGTCGATTTCCTCAGATGATTCGTCAGTAGCTCTTAACTGCGACCAAAGGTCAAATTTGTCATACAACAAAACAGAACAGATCTTCATGTCATCACCAAAAATACGTATGTGATCCCACAAGTTCGCTAGAAAAATGATTAAATGAATTGTAAAGTCTATATTCTAAACAGAAACAATATCAGCATTTCATAGCGCACACAAGACGACGATGATTAAAAATACTTGGATACTTGCATGGCCCGTCTTCATTGGTTGCGCGGACTTCAGCACAATCTCTAGTTTTTTGGAGTTTTGGTGGTCTAGCCATTGTGGTTCCCAGAAGTCCTAAGGTCAACCTAGCCAAAGTCTGCTCCGCGTCGTCGCTACCACAGGTAGTCGCCGCTCTTGTGGATCAGAGGGCGATTTGCCACCATGTGACCAATCTGATCCCAGGACAGTGGTAGATCCTGGCATTGGTTTATTCTTACTTAGGTTTCCTGATTGAAACGCCGTATTGCTTGTCACCTTGGGAATTCCTCCTGTGGAGAAGAATCTCCCCGCTGTTCATCGCAGCCCTACACTCAAGTACACCCCACGACATGATGAGGCGGTAAACCGTTGGGAAGGTAAAGTTGATTAAAAAATACCAAAAAGAAAGCTAGACTACATTTTACATGACTATTACCTAACACTTACCAAACGAGAAGAACATTGACAGTATTTCCGAGCTGTTCAGTTCCTCTTTGTTTTGTAATATGCGTTCAAGACTCTTCAGAACAATCATCAATGAACAAGAGATGAACTGAAAAATGCTGGAGCTATAAATACCACAGCGAAGCTTTAATCAATTCCTGATTATAAAATTAGAGAATAAAGGATAAAAAAGGACAAAATTCTCGGTGTTGATAAATCCCTAAGGGATTCCCCATGCATTCGACTTCACCAAGCATCGTGGAGATGACTGAATGCATATCTGGCTTGTACAATGACTCGCGGTGGCCCATTAATGCATCGAACCAGTGCTGCTACTCTCTCAGATAAGTCTGGTACCAATTTGCCGATTCCGGGGGATGATGGGCTTGGTGAGCCTGGGGCGCTGGGATCGAACCCATTTGTATTGCACCGCGCCTCCGACCACTGCGCTACATATGCCTTTAATAAAAGAATACTCAGGATAGATAAAGCACTGACGAACGCAACCGTTCGAACTTCTACCAAAGTCTTTTAATAAGTCTTTCACCTGGTCATCCTCCTCAGTCAATTTTCCTTTGTTTCCAACAGCTTTAACACGTTGATATATGACTGAGATAACTGATGAGATATCTTCAGTAATCGCATACCTGAAATATCAGCAATTTAACGGTAAAAAAACCCGAGTAACTATAAACCCAAACCCTACCTCTTGTGAAAAACACCTGAATAGAGGGAATTATTCCAAAACTGTCACAAACAAACACATAGATCGCATGTAGCACAGTGGTCGAAGGCGCCCTTCAATACATGTGGGATCGATCCCCACGCTCAAGGGTCACTAAACTTACCAGCTCTCCGGCGTCGGCAAACTGGTACCAGACTTGTCTGGGAGGAGAGTAGCGTTGGTTCGATACATTGGTAGGCCACCTCGGGTCATTGTAAAGGCCAGACATGCAGTCAGTCACCTCCAACGATGCTAAATGAAGTTGAATGCACGGTGCATTCCTCAGGGATTGATCAACGCCGGGAGCACTATCGTTTTTATTTATTTATTGCAAACATTAGTGATAAGAAAAACTTGGGAAATAGGCTTAATAAGCATGGTAAGATCCTAAGTCGATTAGTATCTCCTATTCCCTCAGTTACTGAAAATGACTGCACAAATAAAAACAAGACAAACCTGATTATTTGAGACTGCTGAGCACGATTTTCTTGCACTATACTATAACGCTTGTGTTCTGCTTTTAGTTCCTTCTCCCTTTCGGCAATCAGCACTGCTTTCCAATGATCAGCGCCAGTACTGGATTTCTGCCCCGCCTTCTTCGATTTCACAACGACATCTGCCTTCGAAAAAGAAGGAATCGGTGGAGATTCGATCCCATGTCGACATGCTCTCTGTGAATTGTACAGCAGGAACCGTAGTCGCTGACGAAAGGAAAACATAGGAAAGCCTTCAGCGAGAAAACAAACTGCCTATTTTATAGAGGAATGTTCAAAAATATGTACGTAATTGCGTACGATCTCTCATTACTCGGACGACTCAACATCGTAGCTCTAGGGAATTTGCGCTAGTGTCGCTTTGCATTCTCAATGTCTAGTACGTTTTTTTTCACTTATTTGAAAGTGCTCCGAACGTTTTGGTGTCCTAAGTATGACCCTCGTTCGTTAAGATTCGCCTACACACCATCACATCCAGTTGCACCCATGTACCATACGGAGCACTTTTAAGCTGCGGACGACCGACGAGTTCACCTTCTATTTCAGATTTTCCTTTGCATGCATAGAAACTTGCCAAAGAGCATTATCTTCAAAACCCCAGAACTGTGCTAATGTGTCCATCGTTTCGCGTCGACAAGGTGTCGTAAAGATGAAATACACATCCATACTGATCGATTGGAATATTTCGAACCGCGATCACCTTTTTGACTCAACTACTGTTCTATTTTTAAAGGCTCGTATGGTGCAGCTGTCGGAGGCGCCCTTCGACACGCACATGGGGTCGATCAACACGCCTATGGCTCACCAAACCCTCCATCTCTTCGGGGTCAGTAAATTGCTACCAGACGTCTGGGAGGATAGCAGCACTGGCGCGATACATCGGTAGGCCACTGCTAGTCATTGTAAGGGCCCATATGCATTCTATCACCTCTTGCACACTGAACATACATCGTCGGTTACAGAGTCAAGGGACATTTGAACAACATTCCCATTTTGCAAAATTACGAAACACAACTCTTGTAGCTCTAACTGAAATGATTGTTTACTTTTTTATTTATTGCCTGCTACAATTTCCCCGTCAGGGTTTTATGCGAAATCAACCACAATGATGTTATTTGAGATAACTGAGATATTTGCAAAGCTCCGGAAGGCAATTGTCTGCGGTGGGGATCGAACACGCCATTACTCTTTCCGGTGGCTAACGCGTTCACAACCACTAGCTGAGAGAACAGAAAAACTGAGAACCACTAGCTGAGGAAAACAGCTAAGAGAAAGGCGAAACAAACGACGCGCATGGTGCTGTGGTGAATGCGTCAACCCTAGGAAAGGGTAGAAATGTGTTCGACTCCCACCGCAGACACCTGCTCTCCGGAGTTTTGCGAATATCTCAGCATCATTGTTGCTGATTTGGCATAGTACCCTGCCGTGGAAACTGTAGCAGGCAGTAAATAAAAAAGTTAACAATCATTTCAGTCAGGGCTGCAAGAATTGTGTCCCATCGTTTTGCTCAAAGGGAATGACAGCGCGAATGGCGATCAGGTATTTTCAGACACTCATCCTAATGCTCTACAACAGCTCGGAGTTCACTTCATAATCTACAAGCCTGCTCTGCTCAGAACCAGGTGGAATTTAGACGATTTGTGCAATGGCAAGATCCTCACCATCAATGGGAATATCTCGTCGAAGAATGGCACTGACCCATCCTTTGATGTTCATTCATCAGTAGCCTATAAGGTCAACTCATATGAAATTCCGGTGCTTTAAGTGGTTATTGAAATCATGGCAATTTACCTGCTTTTTCTTCTTTTCCATTTCAAAAGAAAATCAGAATGATTATCTGCTAGTCGTCAGTTTTTACAGTCAATGAGGCTGAAGTTTATACATTTCACATTAGGGTAAAAGAGGAAAAAGGACGCCGAAAGGCCGAGACATTCGAACCACAAGAAACCGGCCTGCGCTGGCAGGAGACATGAGACTAGAAAGTTTGAAATAGCAAATTCAAAACGGCACTGAAAGCAGCTGTACTAAACTTATATTCTTTATTGTTTTTATTTTATCTTTTTCACTATTTTATTATGTTTTTCTCCTTCCGCAGATTTTTTCCTAAGAAAAAAACAATATTACTAGGTATAGGATCCTGCCAGGTTTCACATTTCCGTGCTGCAGAATTTTAGAAATACAGATGACATCTTAGTTGCATTCACGCAGCACATGGTTGATTGGCGTCGGCTTGATCAGTTTCGTTCTAAAATGAATTACTATAAGTGGTGTGAAAGAGGGCAAATCGCGAATGACGAGAAGATGCGGCATGCTGCTTTATTAGTATAATATTAAAGGAGACGCAGCTGAGTAGTACGTACTGCTCAGAAAAGCACGCTTTTATTGCGTCCTGCTTCATCAGGACTTCACATCAACGCACACAAAGAGTTTCCCAGAAGGAAAACGAGTTCAAGATTCACGACTCACACTTTAGTGTATGTTACGGGGCTTCTTATTCGCGACAGTATACGTTGATCAGAACCTCGGAGAATCCACCTATTGCTTGCGTAATATGGAATGTTCCCATCATCGTCGTCTTCAATGCGCCGTCGATAACACTGAGTAATCATTCATCCGGCTTACGCAGGTTTCCGGCACGTTCTTTACAGGGCGTTGATAACGGCGAATGCAGACAGATTAAAGAGATATGGTGACTCAAAAGCGGCACCTTAGTAGTGCAAACGTTTATGTATTCTATAAGACAGAAGTTACAAACTCTGCTATAAAGACACTACAAATTTTGCAGCAATCGCTTTCCGAAACTGCGGCGTGACTCACTTCCTCTTGCCTACTGTCGCAAAGAATGGCAAATTATTTGCAGTTGCTTGTATCCACTTATTGCCACTTATTTTTATAAGCATATGCAACAAGTGAGTTCGATCTGAAAATTTTTTTTTGAATTTGAATTCAATTTATGTAGTAACTCCCACGTACGACTTTCTATTAACCTCGGCATTGATTAAACAATTCTTTCTACTTCTGTTCAGCAAACACAAGGTGCTATTTTATTTCTTTATTTACGCACAAGCTGACGTTTCGGCGGATTTCGCCTTCCTCAGAGCCTGGAAGGGTCAAGTTGACAGCAATATATCCGGCCAAACATCTCCATAACCAAACAGAGAAAACGCAAAACCAAGATTTCAATCACATTTAACACAACACACCCACTCTGTGGGTCTTCCACTGAGTATGTCGCGTGAAGACCAACCACGCAGAATTCACATGGAAGCGTAATGTGCCCCTCCCATCAGAATAACAGGTTTATATACTATCACGCGTGACAATGAGGCATTCTTCCCTGCGGTTCATTTTCGGATTTCTGGAATTAATCCAGAACGCCTCGAGAGTTTTGCGCGCTTGCGTTCTTGATTCCTGCCCGAGGATCGTGACACGAACTTCAAAGTCCTCTTCGTTATGTCTCTGGGTCCTATGCGTGCCTAGCGGGGTATTTGGGTTATGTTTGCCGGCTAGGTGTTCCTTTATGCGGACACAGAGGGGTCGGCCTGTTTCGCCAATGTATTCGTCTCACCACGCCTTACAGGGGATCAGATAAACTATACCCGAGCTCATGCAATCACCGTCTTTACCATTGGGGCAAATTATGCAATTTTGTGTTGCACATAGACGGTCATATAGGCGGTTACGAACTCGCTGGCGCCTAAGATTACTCGGTGGTATTTCAACTACGTTTACTGAATTCTTTAGGCCCGCCCTTCTTAAGCAGCGTTTTATAACCGCTTTTACATCATTTGAGATGAAGGGTAGGATAAACGTGACCTTGGGCCTCCGATTTCCCCTACACCTACCCTGAGTTACAGTTTCGTAGCCATTGGAAATGGCTATTTGCCGCGCCAAGTTACTGAACTCCTCTCTCTGCTCTCTTCCCGTGCACACGTTGGTTGCTGCTCGAAACATGTTTCTTACAAGCGCTCTTTTCGTGTGAGAGGGGTAAGAAGAGAGGTAATGTACCAAGATGTTTTTACTACTTAGCTTTCGGTACCACTTCGTAATGTAGCCATTTTCTGACAGGTTAATTTGGACGTTCAGGAATGGAAGCCATTTTCTTTCGGTTTCTCTCTGGTGAACCTGATATACTCTGACTGTTTATTCAACAACTCGAAACATTTGCCCATTTCCTCTTGTGTTGAGCAAAGGACAAAGCAGTCATCTATATATCTACAGAAGAGTAGCGGTCCAAGATCAATCATCGGTGCTTCCACCTTAGATATAAACGCAATGGCAAGACTTGGAGGCCAGTCGCTGTCCCATTGCCAACCCTCTTATTTGAGCGCAGTACTTTCCGTAACATCTGAAGATTGAGCAGCTCAAGCATTTTTTTAAGACTGCCATCAACTGCTCTATCTTGAAGCCGTACATGCTTATTTCTTCTTCGTGTTGTATGAGGAGTTCGCATATGGCTTGCAATGCGGAGTCATTCGACACGTTTGTATAAATGACGGTAACGTCGAAGGACTCCATCACGAACGCACTGTTGGGCTGTGCAGTACGTATACGATCCAGAAACATCTGGGTATTCGCAAAATGGACTAGAATGTGTTTCAACAACTGGTTAAATACTAGGGTTAAAAACCATGTTATTCTATCCGTTGGCCCGTCTACACAGCTAATGATAGGTCTAACCTTAAATCATGATGGATCGGTAGACGCAAGATCATCGCTGGATACTAACTTATGAGTTTTATATGCAAGTACAAGACGGGACATATTGGTAAGTCAATTTTTAGTTGAGAGATAACTGATGGTTTTAAACCAGCAGCCCTTGCCATTTTGGCCCATTCGTGGTTCAATTTTCGGTATTTACTTTTCAACACCTCTCTCTCTCGTTTTCTTTTGTACCTTGTACTTCTCAGATGATGGGTGATAAAGTGAAGCATCTTTAGGATGCTTTTTCGTTATCTCAACATCTAACTAATGGGGAATTACGACAAACTCTCCACCCTTATCACTAACGGATACTCTTATGTTTTTCAACCATTTCAGCTCTCATACCTCTCGCATACCACGTTTTTGCACTTCAGTGAGGTTTGAGCTGTATCTTTTCGCGCGATAGTGATTAAGGGCTTTGAGGGTTTCATTCGCAAACATCCGAAATTTAACATCAACTTCATTATTGGGGTCTTGTTGTCTAAAGAACGGCTTAGGATATTGGTTGGACCCCCACTTGGTGTTGTTCGCAACTATTTCGCGCTTTATCTCTATCTTTTTTGCGGAGTCTATCTTGAAGTTCATGTAAACTACATGCGACCCTATGCAAGGTTATCTTAGAAATGGGTTCAGATGGTGAGAAACTCGGTCCCAACTCTAATAACGAGCGCGCACCGTCAGGGAGAATCATGCCTCCTAACACGGTTAGCCCTGTGTTTTCTTGCACATTACTTATCCTACTGTGACCTGTTTGATGCTCGTTAGCGATATTTCTGTGCGCTATTGAGGTTGTGTTATGCGATTTACTCAAAAGGTCTTCGAATTTTCTCTGCAAAGTTACTTTAGCATTAGACCTAATAGAGTTGCAAATCAACACTGACCCTCCCACTATTCTCCTCCAGAGGCGGTCATCCAAATACTGAGCACAATAGCTTTCCTTCTTCTCGCACTTCTTCTACTTGGCCAACATCTGGTTTTGTTTCCTTCGTAGACAGGTGCGCAGTACTTGCAATTCGATGTGCAGTACTCGGTGGTCATCCTCTGGCAGTCCGCATACTTCGTGTAGTCGTTTTCTTTTTGTGAATTTTGGAACGACTTGGTGTTTTATTGGATTGGATTACTTGTTGATTGTTGTTGGCACGCATAGGACTTAGAGACATAACGGAGAGGACTTTTAAGTTCGTGTCACGATCCTCGCACAGCAATCAAGAAAACAAGCGCGCAAAACTTTCAAGGCGTTCTGTATTAATTCCAGAAATCCGAAAATGAACCGCAGGGAAGAATGCCTCATTATCACGCGTGTTAGTATATAAACCTGTTATTCTGATAGGAGGGGCACATTACGCTTTCATGTGAATTCTGTGCGGTTGGTCTTCACGCGACATACTCAGTGGAAGACCCACAGAGTGGGTGTGTTGTGTTAAATGTGATTGAAATCTTGGTTTAGGGTTTTCTCTGTTTGGTTATGGAGATGTTTGGCCGGATATATTGCTGTCAACTTGACCTTTCCAGGCTCTGAGAAAGGCGAAATCCGCCGAAGCGTCAGCTTGTACGTAAATAAAGAAATAAAATAGCACCTCGTGTTTGCTGAACAGAAGCAGAAAGAAGCGTTCAAATTTTGTTTCAAATTTGAAGAAGGAAAAAAACAATCGAGAACCCCGATATACGGGAGCTTTAAAGTGACACATCGGCAATCTATGACATATTAGGTATTATTCATCATTACATCTGTTACATCACTGCTGTAAGTTTGTGGGTAGCGCAGTACTTAGAGGCGCTCTGCAATACACACCTGGTTCCCGGTTCGATCTGAGTCTGACCAAGCCTTGCAATTCTGCGGGTGGGTAAATTGAAACCAGGTATTTCTGGGAGGATAACAACACAGTTTTATAGATCGCTGAGTCACCAGAAGCTAATGTATAGGTCAGATATGCACCTAATCACCACTGTTGTTTTGTATAGGGTTGAATGCATGTGATTTCCCCCAGGCACGGATCAATGGCGAGTGTTTTATCCTTTTATTTACTTCACTGAATGTAGCTAATGCGGTCGTGTATACGAGCAAATTCCGTTCCAAAGCGTTATGTTAGATGGTTTAAATAATTTGTTCTGGATTCTATGGCTTGCTACTTTTCTGTAAGTCGCCTTTTGAAGATCACATCTTTGCAAGTCCTGCGGTTCTCATGCAATAAAAAAGTACAACTATTTACTTATCTAGTTATCATCTACTGTTTCGAAAACATGTTTTCAAAAATGAGAGACCTTTCACTCTTTAAAAGTTCGTGCTAAGCGATTATGCGGCAGAGCACTATAGCGTAGATTATAGGGAGAACTTTGTCTATTAATCCTATCCTTAGTAACAGGCGATGGCATGACGATCATCTGGTCAAGACCATAAATGGTCTTGGTCGTCATCATAAACTCGGTTAGCCACCCATCCTGCTCATTACATTATAATCCGCGGATACCACTGTGGCTTCCCTTAAACACTCTTCTTGCTCCAGTTTTAGCGTTAAAATATCCAATGATCTTAAAGAATGCATGGTCTTCTCTGCTGAACTTTTCCAAGTGCATATAGAATGTTTCGAATTCGTCTTCGTTATACCTTGATGTCGGTTTCGTAGACGACGAATATTGTCAGAGCGGATGTTGATGCACATCTCTTCAATCATTAACGTCCGATTCGTGTTATTAGTTGTTCTAATGAATCGATGTTTACGTCCATATTCGTGTTGACAGGCTCTTCTATTGTCACATGTTCCAAAAACCCCTTTCTTTTCCGGTGTCGCAGGAGTTGAATGGGTGGCGTCTTTCTCGTATCGGGTAGTCCAGTTACATCGTACCTTATCCTTCTTGTCTGCATTATGATGTCTTCTATCGAAGGCTTAGATGCAAATGTACCTGCATAGTAAATGAAATGGCTACCTTAGTCCTTCGCGATTTCGGTAGCCTAGGATGGCCCTGAGGTTTTAGCAGCTTTTCTGTACTCGCTCTATCTAGCGCTGCCGTATCTGATGCTCTTTGAGTGTCAGGGGAATGAAACCCACTTATTCTACTGCGTTTAGCGCTTGATACCCACGTACAGCTTGCTGTGCTCTGAACGTGAGAGCTGGGTATGCTCATAGGTGGCTCGTCAAACTCTCCCAGAGTAGACGGAGAGCTTATTTACTGGAAGCGTCTCCTAACCGCCTCATTTATACCACCCAGTCACTTTATTGCAAAGTTTTGGCTGAATTAACTCGTAGAATACAAACCGCATAAACGAGAACACGTTTACTCGCACATGCATGAGTATATCCTCGTAAACACAGAAGGTATGTGCCAAATCGGCACGGCAGGAACGGGTGGCTCCATTTCTGGATCCATTTGGGTCTCAGGAAATCAAAGTTCGCTTTAAGTCTGCGATTAACCCCTATCTGCTACCGCAGAAGCGCCACCTTGCCTTGCAACTTCTCGGCATAAGACCACTACGAGAACATTTGTGGGATGACAACATATGTAATAATAATGCAACAAGAATAAAAATGCGAAAAATGGCTGAAAATACGATGGTAGAAATACTAATAAATTGCGTGCTCTGCCATGTTCAGTAATAATTTCTCTTGCTGGCTCTGTTGAATGAATTCCATTGCTACCATAGGATGGTGTTTACTTTCGAGATTTAAAATGGAAATTGCTCGTTTTGCACTTCTAACACAAGTAAATATAGAACGTCAATACGATTGGAAAACGTCGTTGAGTCATAACCGTATTCTGTCCATTTCATAAATTTCTTGCGGCAGCGAAAATGAATTGAACCCGTATATTGACTTCCGGCCGTGAACGAATGGACAAGCGATTGTCTAGTTTATAAATAAGAGCAGACTGATGAGCATTCCCTTTCGACTATGCTTAATGTGGATAATCTGCTAGATGAACCTATAAACAGAAAAGTCCGTAAATAAATCTTTCATAGTCAATCTTGTAAACAGCAGTTTTTCACCAAGACCGCTATTCCATCTTTCGTTTGTGCTATCCCCTGCCAACGGTTTACCACCTCATTGTGGCTGGGAGGTGTTCCTGGGTGTTGGACTGCGATGTACAGCGGGAGATTTATCTCCTGACAGGGTCTCCCAAGTTGAGAAGCGGTCCGGTGCTTCAATCAGGAAGGCTAGCTAAGAGTAAACCAATAGCAGGATCCAACAATGTTCTGGTATCAAAGTCGCATGGTTTCAAATATCTCTCTGATCTACAACGGCTGCGACTGCCTGTGGTGGCGAAGACCTGGGGCAGACTTTGGCCTGGCTGACCACGGGATTCCAGGGAACCATAATGGCTTAACCAGCAAACCTCGGAAAAATGGAGATTATGCTGGGGGTCGCACAACCAGTGAGGACGGGCCATTCAAATATCAAATAAGTAAGTATCTCTTCGTTCAACTACCAATCATTTTTCTGCTGAAGAATCAAGGCTTTTTATTTCATACAGCGACCAATTAAAGAAAAGCCGGGACCCCATCTTGAACAGTTCATTTGTATGTTGATTAAAAATTCATTGGATACTGTCCTACAGTTTTTAAAAACCTCCATACGAAATGAAAATCGTTGTTATAAAATTTCACCAATAGGCATTAATATTAGGAAAAAGCAGAGATAGGGGCTAGGAGAAAACGTAAGTTCATGTCTAGTATCTCACTTGTGTGCAACCGTGCCATGCATATCGCTCTACCTAACAGCATGTCTGAATTTCAAGGCACCAGCTAAGCCTTTTACGCTAAAAAGGTGAATAACAACTACCTGAATAACTGTGATCCATCCAGTCATCTAGTTACTGGTAAAGTCCCTACTCCTCGAGCGCTGTTGAGCCAGAACAGCATGCTTTGCTGCACTTGCTCAAGGATATTGAAGATAACAATTCCAGGATAATATTCCTTGTTACTACTATTTTCCCACGAAGATCGGCCATACACGCGGCCTATTTGAAAAGAGGGAGGTGATCTCGAACCTCCTCCTGCGTATTTCTCATTCACATGATTGCCTTATTTAGGTAAAATCCGTGTAAAAATGGGGTCGCAGTGCAACTATGATATACATTCCGATAAAGCCTTTTACTTGCAAGCGTCAGTTCATAGAAAAAAAACCACTAGTCCCTCGTGTAGACATAGTAGGGCTAACGCTAATCAGCGCAATGACCTCTCTGGCCAACTCTGTTGTGTTTCGGTGGCGCACTAATCCCTAAATAAGGATGTGCATTTTTGACTTTTACAAGGCCACTACCACAGCTGGACGACGACGATGTGGACAGGAAAATGGATTAACCGATTACCGTATTCATACGACACATTAGTGACGCAGTCATGCATGAATATACAATGTTCGTTAGCACAGCGAATCAAGACCGAGACAAACAGCGAAAACAATAGCATTCACAAATTATTCTCAATAGGACTACGAGGAAAACGTAGAAAACTAGCACTAATTCGCCCTAAATTTGTGGCTTTCCTGAGTTTTCTTCCCGAAGTGCTGTCGCGTTTAGCGAAACCATTACAAGAAAACTACGAACCTGCCTATCAATACATGGCTTCTTTTTTCCGGAATCATCTATGTTCATCACATGGTCTCCTTCCCAAGGTGCTCTTATTTTCAAATTTTCGGCTGTGGTCTTCGGTGTCGTTATGTTCACGTCTGTGCAGTACTGCTCAACACAAGGCAGAATAGACCTAAGTTAGAGCGTCCGTGGTGAGAGTCAACTGTCTACTCGAACATTTTGTTGTGCTACGATTCTTCAGCTGACGAGATGACGGCTCTGCTGAAATCTGACCTCAAATGACTTCACTAGTGTTTACTGATGGGTACCGCCGTGCGATTTGGCCAAAGTCGGTTGTTGTCTGTCGTCTGAGGTGCGTGACGTACTCGTCTCGAGTGCACCCCGAGTCAAGCGGTGCCACTTTGTTCTTCCGCTCACATTGGTGGCATTCAGGCTGCATCTATTACGAAGACCTTTCAGAAATCTCAATTATTCCTAAAGCGTATAGTTTAACCCTTGTTTCTCACCACCGCCTCCGTCAAGATAATTTGTGGATGATTTGATTAACAAAACATTTAATATCAATTCTTTCTCGCTATTCAACTTTTCGCAAATTGACATGTTTGTAGACTTGGTGCCATTTCTTGGGAATTCACAACTTTTTGCAGCTTTCTAGCAACACTCTCAATGGTTTGTCCAACTGCGAATTAAGGCAATAGGTGATTCATCGTTGGGTCGCTCACCCAAGCTTAGAACAAATCGACATTTCTACTCGGAAGCTTGGCTATGAGTGAAATAATGCTGCCATTTACGACCATCTTGGAAGAAACCTAGTCCTACAAAGTGGGAAACGTCACATGGATTTCTTTTCTAAATGGCGGCCGTCTGTAGTAACCAGTTGGAAGTGACCTGGTACCACTTTGTAAGATTTTTGGTTCAGAATATTCTTGCGTGACCGACAGGCTTCATGTCAGATGGGTACCTTTCTCGGCCCCTAGAATTCTTCATGAACAGAGGCTTCAGTAATTCCAAGCGTAAAATAACGTTTGAAAATCAAATACCCGCTGAAACACTATATTTAGACATCTGATTGCCTTGCACATAGGATAACGACGAATAGTTTCTATAATTGTTTCAAGAGTTTCTTTCTTCAAAAATTTCATATTAACTGCAGTAGCATTTCCTTTTAGGTAAACTGATGCATAGAAAAAAGTGGGCAAGTCCCGGATTTCAATCGGTTATTTTGGAGACTCCATTCTTCTTTTAGCACTCTTGCACTCTAGGATAGGGTTTAATGTGACACCTTGGATGAAACGGATTTCTTCATTATCCGTGTTCCTGCTAATAATTGCTGTTTCATTGAAGGTAAGCAATTGAATTCATGGAACGTTGGTGAACAGCAAATTTTCCCATACAAAAATAAATCTGCTTTTAACTCGATGTTTTCCACTTCTCGATGCCAAGGTTTCATAAACAACATGGCGCACAGTAATACTGGTGAAGGCGGTTGTTCGCTTTTTGTGGACCACCCAGTTTGCAAGGTGACGTCCTGAAGATAGAACAACTGGCTACCGAAGAGTTTTTCGCATTGTCATAAAATACAAAGGCATAAGCTTTAAAAAAATTCTAATCTGACGCACCACTGATCTAACATATAAAGATTGTAGCTTAAAATCGTGTGGTTATTTATTATTTAGCACTTAACTTTTAGCCGTATTTGCTACGAGTTGATATCATCTCACACCGGCCAAACTGTTCCCTCACTGAAGTGTCAACAGAAATCCAGAGTCGTCGGACTTCAATGGTTATATTGAAGCTATACAAATTTGTCGAAATTCCATATTCAAACCTGCATCCGTTCTCGCACACGCTTCATTAGTTCTAATAGTTTAAAATTTTATTAAAAATGATCCAGATGAATTCCTTTTGTTGGAAGAAATGTTTTTTGTGTAAAGTCTGTTACAAATGAACATCGTACTCGCTGAAATTTTTTTTGGCAAACTCCTTGGTATTTCTATTAAAAAGTTCAGAACTTGATATTTACTTACTTTACATAACCCGTAACAACATTTACTTTCCGGATTCCAGCATTTGTTTCATACGATGCGATTCGTTTCCCTCGGATTATTCCTCCACAAGGCTCCGCTAACATTTCGCGTGTTGCTCTGGTTGCTGCTTGAAGATTTCGTCTTCATTATGAATGCCATAGAATTTTGGTCGAGTCGATTTCGCTTGCAATTTCAAAGAAGGCCGAGCTACGGCGTTCCCACGTGGATTGGAGGAGAGGGTTAGGCAGGCTGCCGGACCACCACTTTTGTTGATGAACTGCGTCGCTAGCCACTGGGCTAGCCACCCCGTCAGTCAGCGTTAGACGTGAATTCATCTCGTTAATTCCACTGAATTTACATAAAACCGAAGCCGCTCTTCTTGAAGCTTTTGCATATTCTCTTTTACTTTTTAGTTAATGTTGCATTCAAGTAGAGATCTCCATTCATGAATTTCTACGAAATCTCGATGGTCGGTGTTGTTTACTTTTCTCAAGCCGAAACTTGAACTAATCGTGCGAAATCTCATTCCCTTGACATAGAACAATTTGCAAGTTAGTTGTTTGCCCGCTGTCGCCATTGAGCAAAAAAGAAGGTTCCCTTTTAGCACTATGCTCGCAACGAACAGCTAGATTTCTCCTCCTATTAGAACAACCCATGAGCACAATATTTCCAATATTGAACAGCGAACAACAGGCATATGTTTACAAGTTTATCGCGATACATGACGCTGTTGTTAGTTATTCTACAACAACGGTAGGATAACAACGAGTTGCTACCAATATCTGTGGTCCGATTTCACATACTCCGCGATTCTCAGCACTCTCTTCACTTCGTTTATAATATCTCCCACCTCATTCAAGAAGGTCTTCGGATTTGTGTGCGTATGTTCGGCGGCCACATGTTGATTTTGTTTTTTTTACGAATGTCGTTGGATGCTGTTAGAGTTAACGTCTCTGAAATCCTCGGATGCTTGACCGCACCCATGTTGTTACCACAAAACTTTGACCTTGTAGCTATTCCTAGACAGATTTGGCGTGATTTTATCAATCCGAGAGTGATGGGAGACTTAGTTATTTCGTGGTGGGCTTGAACCAGTAATCACTCGTAGATTCCATGCCAAATCTAACCATTGTGGTATCATGAATAACGATAAAGCATTGGTTATCTTTGCCGAGGTTAAATGAAAGTCGGTTTTTAAGACAATAACAACGATAATTATAATTATTGTAATTTTCACATAAAGAGGTACTACCCAGATGGGCCGTCCTTACATAGTATACAAGCTTAGGCGCTTCTTTCATGTTTCAGTGCCTTGCGATTTATGCATAGGAATTCGAGTACGTGTGTCGGTGGCTTTGCTTGAAGCTTCAACAACCTGTCACCTTTTCATCCCATTAACATTATGAATACTCACTGAGCGTAGTTTTCACTGAAGCACAACGATACCCTTGCTAACGCGTTCTCAAGTCGTCAGCAATTTACTGCACGGACTTCCATGATGGCGATGATTTGTGTAGTGGCAGCCATTCCTGTGATTAGTCCATCGGTCAAGGACTATGTAACAGGCCAATTCTATAATAATGCTAATACTAATACTAGTAATACTAATAGCAATAGTAATTGTACTACTATTACTACTACAACTGCTACTGCTAATATTCAGGTTTCTAAAACAGGAATGTCATTATTCAATCTCGCTTTTCTTTCCTAATTCAAACCTTTTCTATTAACCGATATCTTGGGGAAGTCCATTGGGAGTTTCCAATTTCTTTTTATCAAAACAACTTTGAAATGATTGAAAACAACTAGCAGAGCAATGTGCATTCTGTTTCAGCAATTTGGAATAACTAAGAATCTTGGATCTCACGGATCTCACAATGGTCACTCGAATATTGGTGTATCAAACTCAATGCTGGGCCATGCCCTGCACCTTGAAGTCACATAGAAGCGAGGGAAGTGACTTCAACGCCGCTGAGGCGAGGCGGTCGCCGGCTAGTGGACCTAATCACCACCAGTTCTTTAGTGACGCCCGAAATACTTCATAGGCAATTCGTACAACGCTCATGCTGGCTGTTTCGTGATTCTCCCGGGGGAATTCCATGCGGGACCGATATATAGTTGTTCCAGTGTTAGGAGACTCATTGCTGTGAATATTTCATGTTGTCATTCACGTTTCGAAAGCCAATTCAACGCCAACGCCTCGTTGCATATATGGTGATGCAAGTAAATCAGTCCTACTGTAACGAGGCTTGTATGCCTTTTGGATATAACTCTACAAAGTAGCAAGAAACAGTCGATAGTTTTGTTGCTTGGAATAGTTTGCACTTCGTCAGCTTTTCATTGAACCGCGATTAGTTCCCACTGCGCTAATGTTTCATCCTCAGACGTAGTCATCTCGCATTGTTCTTTTATTTTACTATGGAACAATTTTCGATCTGAAAAGTGTTACACGTCTAGTAAACGTTTTCCATAAAATGCCTAAAAATCTAAATTTTATGACTAAAATATAAAAGAGACAGGAAGAATTTTTCATATATGCAAATATTCATCGCTGAATGACCGACTTTTACCATTGGACTGCCGTCGCAGAGTCTTAGAGTTCCTTGTTAGCCTCACTTTAGGCAATTTTGGTCACTATTTCAAGATCGGCCACCTTTCTAAAATCTATCGGAGTAACTGTGTAGTTTTTAAATTGAATCTTTTCGAGGAATCCCTAGTGATAAACACTGCTTACATTGATCTATTCTGTCTACCTTCTGTGTGGCTAATCCGACATCCAAAATTCTTTCTTTCGGATATTCAGCAATTAAGAACCACCTAATGCATTGCTATCGCTCTCGAGCTCAAAAACAAAGGTCCATGTTTTTGCGAAATGTCCTTCCCATTAGCAAAAAGAGGTGGGTCTAACCTTTGCGGTTTCTCCCATTTAATGCGCAGTCAGACCTCTTTGGCAATCGGAGGAAGCCCGTTTGAGGCAGCCATCGTCTGTGGTTTCGCTCTAGTTATGAATACATCAGCGTCCCGCTCAACAAACGAGCTCTCAGAATTACGTCCTATTCAAAGTACTCACTTGTTCACCTAATTTTTTTCCTTTGTGCACTTTTATGTCCTTGAATTGAATGTGTTAAAGGGCAAAAATATTCTATTCAAGAAATCCCTTGTGAAACGGTCTCGCCATCACGTTTCCCATTCTTTTTGTCGAACATGGAGCTAAGTACAATTAGGTACATTGCAATTTCCGATCGCTGCCAATTTCCTCTGAAGGATAGCTCATGTATTTGGTCTGAAGGAAGTCAGAAAAACCTGCAATACTTTTTCTGAATTGACCGCCACTAATCTAAAGGTCGTATTCAACCATCATATGATGAAGCCATATTTAAAGTATTAGAAACCCTATTAAACTTTTCTCTAAAGAGGGTGTTCTTCTAACGACAAAAGGATAAATGATAAAGCTCTCAGCGTTGATCAATCCCTGAGGGGTGCACCATGCATTCGACTTCATTAATCATCGTTTGTAGGTGATTGAATGCATATCTGGCCTTTGTGACTCGCAGTGGCCTACCGATGTACCGAGTCAGTGCTGCTATCCCCCCAAACAAGTCTGGTAGCAATTTGCCGAACTGGGAGGGACGCAAAGCTTGGTGGGCCATGAGCGCGGAGATCGATTCCACGCTTGTGTTGCAAGGCGCCTCCTTTCACTGCGCCACACACGCCATTCTTACAATAGATCTTTACAAATAGATGGTTTCAGATCTAGAGGAAAAAGAAATCTAACCTGCTACCACCTACAAATTCTTTTTAGTTCATGAAAAGTTAAATTAATTATAAATAAATCGTTGGTGACACTTCACAAGAACTTAATTAATGGAATATAGCGATGCTTTTCTTGTGCCACACTAAAATTTCCGTTTGGCCTCACGATTTTGTGCTTTCATTTTCAAACAGACTGCGTCTCGCGTTTTCTTCTTTTCTTCTCGTCGTTTTCCATGCAGACTCTATTCGATAATGACCTTGTCCATCGGTTAATACTCCGGACACTCCAGTGCTTGACTCCAAATCAATTCCGTAGGACGTGAAAAGCCTAGTCTTCCTAGTTTATTACATGTCGTCTGAATCTGCTTATGGTCTTGTCATTTGGAAATACGCATTGATGAATGGGTGGCCGTACTCTTGTCGTGTCTCGAACACGTTATTGATGAAGGTAGAACTCTTATAAGTACCCAAATATCCGAGCAGTCGAGTATACAGCACAGAATGTACATATAATATACAAAAAATATACAATATACAGCATAAGATATACAACGTAGAGCAATACTTATAGAACTGCGTGAAATCAGTTGTATCATACTGAGCATAGCTAACTTATGAATTCGTTGAATATCCTACAGCTTTGAATATGGTCTGGCCAGCTTCTTGTCACAAGCTCTCAGGGAAGCACTATACTGGAAACCAATGCATCTCGGTACTACTCGCGAAATATAAGGCCTCTTCTGAGACCGCAAACAATCTGCTTATTTCTATGATGTGAAGATTGTTTTCCGATTAATCCACATTTCATTCGACATTGGATAACCAATAGTCCAGTGACTTCTCGTTGAACAACAAAATTTTGAACAGCTATTTTTAAAATGTGCTAGTAGGGATAGCCCATGACTAGATTGTAGAACTCCTTACAATAAACCGTCATTTCCATCCTAAGTATTGATGCTTATCAAAATTTTCGTTTGATCGACTACTAATAAGAATCGCTGCTACCCGGGAAGAATATCAATGGCAAATGCGGCAAACTTTCCCCCGATCCAAATGTATCGGCATCTGCAATTTCCTGTGATGAATGCTTCAGCACAGCTTCCTTGGTATTGCAAGGAAAACTTTGTTTGATGGACGTTCTACACATGAACGAGGAGAAAAGACAGCAGTTCATCAAGCCTAAGCTGAACGCACATCCGAACCTTACCACCACTACGAATGACGTTGCAGGGCAACGAGACACATCAAAGCGCTGCTGCTCATATCTTCGAACAGACCATCTATAAATATAAATGTCACTTCTTAATATAAATGCACAGATCCCCAATAGGGGGGACCAGGTGACGATGCTGTTAGCCAATCAGTGGACGTGGTGTTGCAAAGCTTCGTCTCTAGCAAGCTGGCGGTTAACTTGGGCCACTGTGGTCCAACAAAAAGTTGGAAGCACTATCGTCGCCTGTTCAAATGTGTGTTATCTGTTTTGGACCACCGCCCGTGAAAAGCTTTCTCATAGTCTCTTCGTTATCATATTATACTTTATCATTGGTAAGTGAAACCTCTGATCTACTCTGAAATTCAGCGTGATTCTGAGTGGGATAAAACAAATGGGGGTTATGAGGATAAACGAATGTGAGTATATATAAAGTTTTGTTTTCATGAAAAGAACTGAGTCGGGCTTATTAGATATCACAGTCATCCGTTGGAATTCTGATATTGGGTTTCTTTAAGGAAGAACAGTAGTGTATTTATGAAATATGTGCTAGTCGCTTACAATGAAAGGTCTTGCAAGTTTATAATCCATCCACATCTCTTCATATATCGCGCTCACGAGTGAAATTGTCCGTCTATCTTGCTAACGAGTGAGATAAAACAGAAAGAGATGAGCAATTGTTTCCACATTATCGGCTTAGTAGTAGTAATAAAGCTATCAATCTACAAATATTTAGAGGTTCGCTGAGTGTGAGTCATTACTGGTATAGAGCAACAGCAGACCTCTTAGCACCAGTTGGATAAAACAATCAGCGGCTTGTGGCAGACTTCTTCAGAGGTGGGACTTCTTTTTTGTGACTGTGTACGTGTTTTCACTCACACCTCTCAGCTCGACTTTCGTTTCGAGCTTACACAACCTGTTAACATCCCACTCACATCCTGCTGCTTCCTTCAGCTGCTGTCGCCTGTGTATTCATCGCGTTCGCCTTCCAGTTGTATTCTTAAAGAATAAACACTGCTTTGCTCTGCACCATTATCCGCACTGAATTTTGTACGTGCATTCATTCCGGCCATAGTTCACTCTTCAAATGAACTGTATTGTTTTTCTATTCCCTCTATAGATATCGATTCTCCAGCGCGTAGAAATTTGGCGTAAGTTGAAACAAATTTTAAAAACGCACCCACTCTCACAACAGACCATATACAGATTGTCGAATTTGATTATATATTGTAAAACGGGTCGATAATTCCAAGAAGAAGCAGGAGAAAAGCCTGATAATGACATTAATGGAATATCCATCCTCCTAGTCCAAGACTTGGCGTCCTGGTTTTCTTCAGAGCCGAAGAGCACCCACTAGCTGTCATTGTCTTGGTTGATGGCAGTCTTCTTCTCCATACTGAGTGCGGGAAACGATTTTATCCAGGTGATCGCCCTAGAATTGAGCACGAATTGCGTTTACGATACGGCAAATTACCGGCGAATGCCAGTTCTTTGTAACGCTTAGGAGTTAATCGCTTGAAAACCTCATTCTTCTTAACTGCTGTTCAGTCAGTTGAACGCCATGTCTTTTTTTACTGGTTGATGGATGTTAGGCACTTTTGCTGGCACTTGCGATTGCGTCTCTCTGCTTGCCGTTGGTGTTCTTTTAGGCAATAATTCTACCAAACCTTACGCATACATTCGTGCGAAGTAAGTCCTACTATGCTTTTATTTCTTGCTTCCTATTTCAATTTGTTTTCGATCTTATGATAAGGGTTTCATGAAATCGTCATTATAGGTCTTGAATCCTTTTTTGCATTGAGTTTTCCACTCCAGAAAAGATGCTTACCTCGGAACCTTTAAAGATCACCGCCAATTTTCGGAAATTGAATCCTTCAATATCACTTTTTTCCCACAAAGAAACTACTCGTTTTAAGATCGGTCCATATTTAAGTCTGCGTAAATCTTGTCTTTTATCGCTAAATTCAAGACACACCGACATCCTCACTATTTGTTCCTGCCATATTCTAAAGTAAATTCGTTCCGTCTGAAAAATTAGCACGTAGAACCTTTATACTCCTAGCTATTCCTTCGAAATCATTGACCCCTCCCTCATGCTTTGTTAAAGTGGTCCACTAAACTTCACCGGCTGTACTCCCGCTCTTCGTAAGTCCTGATCAAATCGTTAAGCCGTAGGTCAGGCCAAAAAGAACCGTAAATTTGAAAAGACGGCAAAAAAAACCAGGTATTATTCATTTTTCTATTCGCTTTGTTCTTTTCTCACTACGCTACTCAATGCATTTCGTCTGCAAATTGGGAAACAGGAGGATTCTGGAATGCTTTGTTCTTTCTGGCGTTGATTTCGTATGTAAACGTGCTACCGAAAAGCAATGTGCGTCACCTTCAGTGTGGAAATCAACCAAGAATTGTTTTAAATGCTAAAAAGTAGTTAATCAAGATCGGTATCTATCCACAATGACCATGAAATATTCGATTCCAGGCCAGAGCCTCCGGAAAGGGTACTCGCAGGTTCGAATCTAGTTTGGAGTCTGAATTTAATTCTCTCAGCATCATTGAGGTGGCATTTCACATAATACCCTATCATGACGAAATAATAGGCAGTGAATAACAAGGTGTACATTATGATTGCAATATTATAAGCTAGTCCATGTAAATGAAGTTGTCTTGTGTTCTTCAGATCATTATCATTCCATTCCATTTCTCTCACAATGGCTCATAGAAAAGCCTATCTAATTGCGTTATTGCTTGGAAAAATTTTAGTCAATGAAATAGAACCGCCCGGCATACTCAGCTTGTAAAACCACTTTGGTCTCCTTAGGACTGATGTATTACTTTAGGTCGATTATTGCTGGACTTTATGTTTTAGACATGCGGGAAGCTATCCTGCCCGATTTGCTCTTCACAACCAGTCAGAGGAATACCGCTACCACGCCTATCGGTTGTTCTGTAAACCTCCTTTTTCACAGTGTGACGTCGTTCAAATTAGGCTTTGGGTTATGGACGTGAATTTTTCGGAGACATTGGTTTTATTTCTTTAAGACGAATGCGGTGCTTAAGCGGATTAAATTTTAGGACTGAGACCGAAGCACTACATAAATAACTTGCGCTTGCCCAGCATTATGGTTGGCGAATTTGCATGCGCAAAGCCAAAGAGTGTTTTTGCCTGTCCAAGTTATGTACAAGGCGTTCGTCATCGATGTTTCCGTTATTGCTCATATTGATCTAATCCAAGAGACGGTAATGGGCAAGGTGAACTACGACCCACTTCTCAGCAGAAGCTTTTAATTCGAGTTATTCAAACTACAAACGAATCGATACAATGCAAAGGTTTCTGGTAGTGGCTGAGTGAAGAGATTCTCACGAGTAGCTCCTACTCTCTCGTAAGCGAAGATGGTGATTAGTTTTTGGAGATGGCTTTGGAGCGCTCTCATGGGCTTTAGAGCCATTAGCATGCAAGTCCTTATTCGCCTGCAATCTGCAAGATACAGCTACTAACTTTTTTCGACCACTGACTGGTTCTGTCTTCCCATCTAGGCCATCCTTCGGAGCCAGTCAACGAATCAAATAGCATGGCAGTCTGAAATTGAGACTACATGAATTCGTAAGTGATCTGACCAGCATAAGCGAAAACAGGATTCATGCCTTTGGCGATTTCACAGATACACTGCGAATCTTGGAAAAGATTTGATTACATTTGTTTATTTTAATGAATTAAGCTCCACGTCTAAACTTGTAAAAAATTCAGTTTTCGACATTTCTAAAAAAAAATTTACAACGTTTTCTTTAGAAAAAATTAGTAACCGGTCGCTTTAGTGACTGCCTTCCACTGCTATGCGTACAGCAGTTCTTCAAAAGATTTCCCATAGTCACTTCTATGCATACCTATAGGACGCTCACCTTTATAAGTAATATTCGTATGCATTTCTCTATGCTCAAGCCCTCAATTTATGTCACCTATGATTCTATTAATTATCGAGTAACTCGAGCAGTAACCCTGTACAATTTCAGTTTGTCCCTGCTGCGAGCGATATTCAGTGTGTCACACTTGATCGAGAAACACGAAGATCCTCATATCTTCACTACAGGACCTTTTCCTTGAAGTATCTTTAGCGAAAATTTCCCCTAAGTGGCTCGTGAGATTTGCAGTAACAGTAAGTTTACTCGTAGCTTTACTTCAGCCTGAAAACGACTTACTCCTTTTTACCATAGAAGAAACTGATGTGGGAATTCTTTCACCGCTTAACATCCACCCGACTTTCGGTGATTTTCTCACTTATTAGGAAGCACTAAACCTTTAGGTTATAGTCACCTTTTACTGAGAACAGTCCTCGTTCAACATTTATCTTTAAATGGGTTATGGTTGAGAGAAATCTAAACTCTAGGCGCAAAAGTTCTCGTATCTTCTATTTTCATGAAGCACTTATGTATTGAACTCAAAAAATTTTTTTCCAAAAATTTATCAGCTTTTCTGGTCTGTTTTCGATCCACATCAGTATCGCCATCCCTTGATTCTTAAAGTGGTGACTTTTTGCTGGTCATTCACAGTGAACATTTCGTACTTTAGTCCATCAAAAGAGCACTTAAAACCTAGTGGCGACTGGGAATTTCTAAGCGAGGGTTTATCACTGGACGTGATTTTCTTCTAGATGTCCTTCTCATGGGGAACTCCGTTAGAGATTTCAAGGTCCAAGTTTCACGTATTTTTTAAGCGGAAGAATACAAATATAAAGTAGAAAATACGGACTAGTGGCTCGTCTTCCTTTCTAGTATGCTAGTCGCGCTACTTCTGCTCATAAATACACTAATCATTTAATTGGAATTAAATTTTGCAACACACTCCTTTTATTTCGAAACCGACTTTCCTTGAACCTCGGTATCACTAATCAATATGCATTCTTTCTTGATGAGCTTACGCGAGGTTAATAAATATATCTATTTATTTTCGGCTAACGTTTCGACTTCTTCGTCTTCCTCAGAGCCGATGATCCGAGTCGATGGTCCTCGCTTGTCATTCGTCTCGACGTGGCAGCTTCGCCTTCGTGTCGAGTCAGGTCTTCTTCAGTGAGCCATCTCCTCCATCTCCACACTCCTTTTAGTCTGCATGGCTCAATGTGGATTCGTTTAATGAACTTAAGTGAGTCGGCCATTCCTTTGAAGAATTCCAATGACTCTTTCAGTAGAATACGTTTGCTCGAATACAATGATTTCGTATGAAGTCTTCACGCAAAGCTGTCCTGTACTTCTTTTTACATCAGGTGGGCTTTTTCCCTCACTCTCATTCTAGCGCGTCTTAGGAATCAATGTCCTTAACATCTAGTAACATGTCTGAAAAGGTCCACACGATTTACTGAATGTCGGTAGTAGTATGAACACTGTATGACACATGACACATCTATACCAACTTGTAGATTTTCTTTGACTTCATACTTCCGCAACTTTTCACCACAGTCTTAAAGTACTCCTTTCAAGTTCATCGCATAAAATTTTATTCTCTGAAACTCCAGCATTCCAAGAAAACTCCATTATCGGAAACTCGAAGAGTAACTTATAAGGGTTAAAAGAGAATAATTTTCATACGGTGCTTATTTTCTTCTCATTTCTGATTACGAAAGTGTTCCTATTTTTTTTTAGATAGTATAGATGTTTCTATATCTATGATATAATACTGTCCCTGCAATCCGATTTTTGGAGCGATGACCTTGAGGTGATCCCAATTCCTATGTTTACAAACTGTGCCCTCAGGAATAGTCTATAGAGTCAACCTATGACCTTTCTACCAAAGGACATCCTCTGGTCTTATTGTTACTCTGGTCGGTGACCTAGCCCAATAATAATGCACAGCCGTAGCTTACGTAAGGATAAATGCGCTCCTATTCTTTCTATCTCTGTGACCCTCAATCAATTCCTATAGTGAAGCCTGTTCTAAGGGGCATAACAACGTGTGCTGTCGTTTGGTTGGCACATCCGCTCAGATGTGTCCTTCCTCACGTAATTGCAACGGTTCTTTGCATGTTTGCTGACCGCCAGTTTTTCATTGCGTCTTTCATTGTTATGGGAAACTACGAAAAACAGCGTTTGATGAATTTGTTGTGAAGGGAGAAAGACAGAATCATTCAACTTTGTCCACATCACTGAGTCCAGAATTCCACGATTAAGGCTTTGACACTCAAATTTTCATAGGTATTAGCTAAAAAGAAGGTCCTTTATGAGCTTTTATGAGCTTCCTTGATTTTGTACTGTCAGTTGCCTGCGTTCATTAACATTAATGAAAACATTTCACTAGCTAATCTGATATTGATAGCCTTATCACTGTAGTTGTTTTCAGTACTGATTTTTATTGAATTTGGTATTCATAAGTAAGTTTATATTTTCTTGATGAGCAAAAATGAGATCGTTAAGACAATGTCTATCCCACGACTGTTTGCATTTCGTATTCTTCAGGACTTGGAAGGGACCACAGTGACAAGCGATATACTTAGTAAAGTACAAAGTAAAATAAAATAATCCTAATAAAAAAGGATTCGAGACTCGAATTTCAATCCTACCAAATCTTTGGACATTTTAAACCATTTCCGAGAACCCAAGAATCAACCCGACGGGGATGAGTGCCTTGTAATCACAGGTGACCTCGTCGCATACCTCCGGCTGGTTTCTTAGCCTGAACGAGGAACATTCCTCACCCATGTAAGGCTTTGTGCGGCTGATCCATATTAACAAGTATTCGACAGAATAATAAAAAATGAGCATTTTGGGTAGGCTATTTTTCATTTGAAACAGGTTTTGAGCGTTATCTGTGTTGGCTATTGAAACATGAAAGTATTCGGCTGAGTGCGTATCAGTGTGAGCCTTTACACTCTCTGAAAGATTATTCCACGATGATATGAACTATTCTGGATTTCAAAAAAGGTTCGCTGGAAAAGCTCAGTCGATATTTCAATTGTTTTAGAAAGCTAATAGGTAAATTGACAAAAATGAATCAAAATTTCAAATGGAGAGAATCATCTTTCCGAAGACGATCTTGAAAAGAAAAACCATGGTGAGTATAGGTTTTTCACCATTTTCCTCTGAACTCATTCTCTTCTATACTCGTTTAGCTTTAGGGTAGCGTTATTAACCAGCTGACATATCCACTGACATCTGCATGACACACAATTCGATTACACGCATCCGAAAATCATTTCTATTTCCAGTTTTAAGCAAATCTGAAGTCGTAACTATTGCGCATCAGCTGGACTAAAAGCCGTACTGACATTTTTGAAGAAAACCAAGTATGTCTGCCAGCAAGATAAAAATCTAACTAATGGAAGCACTGCGTTCTGAGGCCCATACATTATTCGTTTTTCGCCTTTCGTTGTGAAGAGTCGTAAGCCAAACAAAAAGCCGGTGGAATTTCATACTATGCCGTTGTCCTTGAAGGTGTTGTTGACTAACAACACATATAAATTTAGACGTAGACATGAAAATCTGTCTTCTATAAGTTTGTCAAGTCAGCAACTCCTCAACCGCCTCAGTTGTCGAAAAAACGCTGTCATTGTGCTAAGCATTAAGGAAATCATATTTTGAAAAGAAATTTCGAAATGCTACAGCTGCTTCATTAATTCATTGTGATAATTAATAGCATAAACTATTACAATCCGTCCAATTGGACACTATCGCAAACTATCACAAGCTTAAGCACTCCATCTGCAGAACACGTTGGGTCTTTAGATCCAACAATGTCGTGAAGGACTTTTCGCCTGGCTCTTCGATTACCGGATCTCATCAGGATTCAAAGAATTCTGGACGACTATCCTATCAATAAGGTGCTGTTAGCCTTCTGGGACAAATTTGGCTTTAGAAACTATTTTGACGCTTTTTACCAATCCATTCATTGCTCCGAACATGTTGGTTTTCTCATGTCGAGAATCAACCTTTTGTTGTTGGATTTTACAGTACGATTAAAAATAGTCTCTTTGTTAATGAAAAGAACAGCAGCACTCTTTGTTTTGTGTTCAAATCACGTCGTATCCATTTGCCGAGTTCTTCTTCCTTCTTTCTGACTCGGTTGAATAGGTCCAATGCTGTTGCTGTCTTACAGACTAGTTGTTCTGTAAGCTGTGAAATCGTTTTGTGTGGCTCAGCTTCCATTAGCGTTGGCGTCAAGGTGTTCTTGTAAATGGCTGGCTGTCGATTGCCCTTTCACTTGTTCTTCCACATTGTCGTTGAGCATTTCTTTTTTAACACGACACCTTTTGAAAAGATAGAATCGTTAACGGCTTCATCGCGAAATGTAATGCGGATTTCACGATCTCATTCTCAATAGCTTCACGTCCAAGTCTGCACCGGTGCAAAAAATTTTTCGAGTTTGCTTTTTCCTTTATTTTTGTTTCATTTATATAAATCTATCGTTGTTTAACAAGAACATGGACACATTAACAAAAATTTAATATCAGATCTGCGCTTTAAGCATGGGTATTTAACATTCATAGGTGAAACCGTACTTCCTTGTCTAGAGACGTTTGCTGCGTTTGCTGTACCCTAAAATTGCACGTGCACATGTTCTACCTAACTCCATTACTTCATTTTTTATACATGCAACTCTTAATTAAATAGATATCACTGACAATGTTTTTTAAAGCGGTGAAATACTTTAGAATTCTTAAGGAGCCTCCCAGATTGCCACTCCTCTTCATATTTCCTCACAGTTCTCAGCCGACCGTTCGCTAACTAGCATCACCTGTATTTTCATCTTTGCTCCTCGGACGATTTACCTTATGCTAAACAGATAGTATGCGTAGAGCGTGAAGGAGACACTGTAAGAGCTGCGTACGGAACGTACTGTATGCTATCATAATTGTATGATGAGATCCGTAGGACGCGAACTTTTGGGCGTCCTTCGACGATAGCATCCAATAAGTGCACTGTACTTGCAGTGATATGATTAAAATATCGATAAACATTGTTTCGGAATCCCTTCTAAAGATAAACGCTTGACACGTTTCGTAGTAAATCCCACAACCGACTTTCTGTTAACCTCGTCATTGATCAAGTAATTCTTCCTATACTTGTTGAGCAAACGCGAGGTGTTATTTTATTCTTTATTCATGAATGGAAAGGTCAGGTTGATAGCACTCTATTTGGCCAGACACCTTCATAACCAAACAAAGAAACTTTAAACCAATATTTCAATCACGTTGAGCACAGAGTCTCTGCACATTCACCGCTTTCTATGAGTCTTCCACTAAATTTGTCACGTGGAAACCAACCGCACAGAGTTCACGTGGGGCTTGTATACTGCCCAACATCACGCGTGGTAATGAGGCATTCCTCCCTGCGGTTCATTTTCAGATTCCTGGAATTAATCCAGAACGCCTCGAGAGTTTTGCGCGCTTGACGCATACTTAATCGCTACCAACCAAAAAAATTGAGCTCCAACATCTTACACCAGCAAACAACGTGGCAAAGAAATGACAGTATCCGCCAGGTTAGAGAGTTCTTGAATTTAAACTTTATGCGACATTCTATTAGTGATAAAGGTGGAGAATTTGTAGTCATTCCTAGTCAGTTGGGCTTTAGAACAGGCCTGCCTCTCAACGATGTTTCTCTCTAGAGATCATCCTCTGAAAAGGAGCATAGAAATCAATGCCGAAGGTTAAATATGGAGTGGGCCAATACGACAAAGGCAGCGGGTTTCGAGCCTTCAGTTATTTCTTGGCTTAAGGGCGACCATCCAACATGTGCTGTCCTATAATTGCTTATTAAGACGCAAAAGCCTAGTTCTCCTGATGACCTTTCGTCCAGCGATCGGTCATCATTTGAAGTGAGACCAATCGTCAGTTGTATAGGTGAGCCAACGGATAGAATATCGTGGTTCCTAAGCCTTATCCTGGCTGAAGTTCATTCCAACCCATTTACCCAACACTACCTACGGTGCGCGCAACCAAACAGCACGCTTGTAATGGAGTCATTCGATGTTACTTCACTTTATACCAACATGTCGAATGACTCCGCAATGCAAGCCATTCTCGAGCTTTTCGTAGAGCACGAAATAATGGCTCTCCTAAAACAGTATCTTAGTCGTTGAATCTTTAGGTGGTCTGGAAAATATTTTTCACGAATTAGAGAGTTGGCCATGGGACAGCGTTTAGCACCAAGCCTTTCCGTCGCTTTTATGTCTAAGGTGGAAGCTCCAGTTCTCGACCTTTATCCTACTGTCGATACATGGACGACTGCTTCATCATCTGTTTCACGCAAGAACAGGTGGATGAGTGCTTTGAATTGTTAAATTGACACTCTGGGTATATAAAATTCATAAGGTAAAGAGCAACCGAGAAGCAACTTCCATTCTTAAACATTCAAATTAAGCTCTGAGAAAGTGGCTATACAATATAAAGGCGTCGTAAGCCAAGCAGTAAAAATATACTAGCTCACTATCTCTCCCTCATCCTTCACACATGAAAGAAGCACTCACGAAAAACACGTACCGAGCGGCTAAAAATATGTGCGCAGAAGAGAAAAGGAAGGAATCGCCAAGTTTGGCACGAAAAATAGCCATTTCCAATGGCTACGAAATAGAAGTCACTCTGGTCAGACAAAAACGAAGGGTAGTCCCCTAAAATAATGTTTCGGACGTAAGTAAGATCCCTTTTAAGTTACGCTTAATATCAAATAAAATAAGTTACGCCGTTAAGAGGTGCTTAAGAAAAAGTGGTCTTAAAAATTATGTAGCAATTATTGGTCTCACACCCAGTACCCTATGGCGTCAAATAGTTCGCCACCTCCTCTATGGTCGTTAGCGCAGCTCAGAAAACTGTATGATCTGTCCTAACGGGAGAGACGGTGATTGCATGAGTTCTGGTTCAATATACTTGATCTCGTATAAGGCATGCGGTGAAGAATGTATTGGGGAAACGGGTAGATCGCTTCGTGTACGCATAGAAGAACACCTAGATAAGAAAGTTAAAATTCGTCAAAGCACTCGCCTAGGTACACATAGAGCACAAGAGCACAATGGCAATGATTTTGAAGCGACTGTGCGGATCCTAGCGCAGGAATGGAAAACGTCAAGGCCCAAGACTTTTGAAGCGTTTTGGATAAATTTGAAAAATACAAAGATGGACCGGAAAGGCAAATGCATCACTATCACATGTGACCTGGTGCCTTATTTCAAAATGATATTTTGACCATGGGCGATAAAGTGAAGCATCTTCAAGATGCTTTTTCTATGTAGACGTGCCAATGGATAGCATAACGTGGTTTTTAACCGTAATATTTACCCAGATGTTGAAACATATTCCAGCCCATCTTACGAATACCCAGATGTCTCTGGATCGTCTACGTACTGCGCAGCCCAGCAGCGCGTACGTGATGGAGTGCTTCGACGTTACCGCCCTCTATACAAACGTGTCGAATTACTCCACAATGTAAGCCATATTCGAACTCCTTATACAACACGAAGGAGAAATAAACATGTATGGCTTCATGATAGAGCAGTTGATGGCACTCTTAAAAGAATGCTTGAGTTGCTTAGTCTTCAGATGGTCCGGAAAGTATTACGCTCGAATAAGAGGGATGAACGGCAATGGGAGAACGACTGGCGCCAAGTCTTGCTATTGCGTTTATGTCTAAGGTGGAAGCACCAGTGACCGATCTCAGGCCATTACTCTACTGTAGATATATAGATGTTGTCTTTTGTCTTTTGCTCAACACAAAAGAAAATGGGCAAATGTTTCGAGCTGTTGAACGAACAGTCAGAATATATCAAGTTCACCCGAGAGAAACCGAAAGAAAACTGCCTTCCATTTCTGAAAGTCCAAATTAACCTGTAAGAAAATGGCTACATTACGAAATGGTACCGAAAGCCAGTAGTAAGTAGTAAAAACATCTTGGCACATTACCTCTCCTCTCACTCCTCTCACACGAAAAGGGCGCTTGTAAGAGACATGTTTCAAACAGCGACCAAGGTGTGCACGAGAAGAGAGCAGGGTGAGGAGCTGGCAAACGTGAACCAAATACCCCACTAGGCGTGCCTAGAACCCGGAAATATAACGGGGAGGACTTTGAAGTACGTGTCACGATCCTCGAACTGGAATCGAGAACACAAGCGCGCAAAACTCTCGAGGCGTTCTGTATTAATTCCACGAATCCGAAAATGAACCGCAGGGAGGAATGGCTCATTATCGGGCGTGATATTGGGCAATATATAAGCCTGTTATTCTGATGGGAGGGGCGCTTTGCGCTTCCATGTGAATTCCGTGCGGTTGTTCTCCACGCGACATGCTCAGTGGGATATTCATAGAAAGCGGTGAGTGTGCAAAGAAGCTATTCGGTGTTCAATATAGTTGAAATCTTTGCTTAGCGTTTTCTCTGTTTGGTTATGGAGGTGTTTGGCCGAATAGATTGCTGTTAGCTTGACCTTTCCAGTCTCTGAGGAAGGCGAAATCCACCGAAACGTCAGCTCGTTCGTGAATAAAGAATAAAATAACACCTTGCGTTTGCTCAACAAGAACACGAAGAATAAACGCTTGAAGTTAAAGAGAGGAAGCAACTAATCGAGTTCTTCATGTTCTAGTTGACATTACTTTCTGAGAAAGCTGGTCTTTTAACTTAGAACTTGAATTTGCTGATATCCATCCTGATTGTTAGAAGTAACATTATTGCTGAATATTATAAGCAGTTTAACGCAGTTTTGACACAGTAAATGATGTGCTGTTGTTAGGCATTGGTTTCCAAAACTAGGCAGCAAGTTTAGAACACATCTGGAGCTGTTTCTATGGTTTTTTTTTCGCTTTTTACTTTTTGCCAATCATATCAATGGACGGATTGCGTTTCTATATGCTTTGCCCTCTTAACGGTTTACCTCCTCATATGACAGGGAGGTGTTTCTAGGTATCGGGTTCTGATGTACTGAGGGAAGTCATCTCGCAGCTGGATCTTCCAAACTGAGAAGAAGTCCGATGTTTCCATTAGGCCTAAAACCACCTAAGAGGAAACCAATACTGGGATCTACCACCCTCCTAGTGTCAAACTGGTCGCTTGATGGCAAATTGCTCTCTGATCCACAAGGGCAGCTGCTGCCTGCAGTGATGACGACCTGGGACAGACTTTGTCCTGGCTGACCTGGGGAGTCAGAAAACCACAATGACTAAACTTCGAAAAACTGAGGTTATAATGGATCGCCAGATAGCCAGTGAAAACGGGCTATCCAAGTGTCCAAGTAAGTGTATGCCTTGCAGTCCATAGACATCATGCTTAGAACAACTTTCGGGCCTATACTTTTCTACGAACATGTATGGGACTTAAAGCTTTCTAAATGCTTTCGTTTACAATTTGTTGACCACCAAAAGAATAAAGCGACACTCACTGCTTTTTCTCTCTGCTTTTGCGTTAGTCGGCAACTCTGTGCTTTTGCAGCAGTACATATCTATATCCTTAACAGGATTAAAGGTGAGTAAGACGTTTCGGTCTACTTCGCTTTCTTTCTAATTGAGAATTTCCTAAAAACGGTTCTCTTAAGGTTATTTCCTATGTCCCATCTATTAACAGGGCACGTACAATGCATTGTTTGGAAGTGCCTTGCAATACGCATGTGGTCATTGGTTCGATCTCGACCCTCGGGTTCACCAATCGTTCTATTCCTCCAGAGTCAGCAATTTGCTACCAGACTTGTTTTAGAGGATAAAAAATACCGCTTTGATACAAGGGCAGGTCACAGCAAGTTAATATAGAGAAAATATGCAATAAATCACATCGAGCGACGCTTGATTGATGAAGTCGAATGCATCGCGCATCTTTTGGAATTGATTAATGCGAAAGCTTTATTCTTTCTTTTATGAGGCGTATAGTAGAATGTTGAGATACGCTTCAACGTTAAGTTTTAACGATTTTGCGCATTCGAACGCATCCGTGAAGATCATTGCTCGTTCGATAACCGAAATCACCATGTGTTCGGTGCGTAGCTGCTTCACAAGTTCTGCATGCTTTTTCGGGTCATACAGCACTCTAACGTAGCTTAGACTGTCGGTGTTTGCTATCATCCACTTGAAGCTCTTCATCAACGGTCAGCTTACTTTGTTATGAGCAGCTCTCACCCACTCCAATCGTGATTTGGGCTGACTATCGGTTCGATAGTGTATGGGAATCGTCCATTTGGTATCGTCTCGCATTTCATGGTAGAAGAAATAGCGAGTCTGATTGTGTACGGTGAGTTCCTTGCCAGAGAACGTTACAAAAACCATTGGACATCCGGGCTGTTTGATGTAGGCGTTTGCCACATTTTGAAGGGAAATCCCGTGGTGAAGAACGGCTTGCTTTTCGACGATTTCCCATAAATGTGAGCCTTTCGCGTTAACGTACGCGTACTTGTTCAGGTATTCGATAAGTGACCGCCGGAATTTCCGTTTACTGAGTGAAGATTCAACCATTCGCATGATCACAGATGCCTTTCGATAGCTCATAACGTCGAACAGTGAATGAGTTGAGACGGAGCGCGGACTGGGTCGAGCATCTGGTTCGTGACTTCTGATAACTCATTGTATAAAGATGTGTCATGATATTCCATTCTGAATACAATCGATCCACACACCGAAATTCGAAATATTTGGCTTATTTGGCTTTATTCTTTTTTCGTCATTATCTATCAAGTGCCAGTCTTTGGCGATCGAATATCGAACCCACTGACTAAATAAATAGGTTGTAACCATAACTTTTTAGTGCTCTACATCATTTGAATTTCCCATGTTTACAGTGATGAAAAATAGTGTTTTAACTTCACTTTACTGCATATTCTTTTTTTATGGCATAGTATTATGTGAAATGCAATCATAATGATGCTGGGACATAAACAAACCTCGGAACCTCAGTTGGGCTTCAAACTTTCTGGGAGCTCACGTGTTATCCACTCCACCAAGCGAGGACCTTGCTTTGCTCTTCTCTTCGCCAATTGAAAGTTACTTGCCGATAACTTCGGGCATTTTGTTGTCGGTTTTTTGAAGGGTTCGAAATGGTGGGGAACTGAGAATGAATCACAGACGAACTGTTGGGAACTCCGTTGCTGTCTGCGCACAGGGCTGCATTCCCAGAATCCGCAGACTGTTCGGGTCAGCGGGTAGGGCGGAGTATCCCTTCCCTCTTCACATGCATTTGCGAGGCACTTTCTCTCCTCAGTATTCAATCTGTTTGCGCGTAATCATCCCTTTGATTCCACTCATTATCCTCCAATATCTCAAATCACCTTTGCAATGGAGCACTGAAGGAATAATCTGCTAGTATTTTGAACTAAATTAAAATCGCACAGTTTGTTTTTCTTCTGAAGAAGCTTCGTCTTTCATAAATGAAGAGTATTCCACAGACTCACTTAAGAGTACTTCCGACTCTGGAAAAAATAAGAAGAAATTCTATTTGTTTTATTTTGTCAATTTAAAAACGAGAGAGTGAATTATAAGCAACTTTTGCTGCAGAAATTATTTAGGTAGATGTTTCCGAATAACTTTTTTCTGGGCGGAGGAATTCTGCCGAAACATGCTGGATTCGAATTGAATTGAGTTGACCTGTCTGCTAGACTCGGATGTCCTATTCCACTCTGAACTTTTCACATTTTGAAATACGAAGCAGATTTATTTCGTGTGTTAAAATCTCTTGAAGGACATTAAACAACCGGTTTTAGCATGGAGGAGATGAAATTATTCCATCAGAAGGGTTTTCATCATTCGTATGCCTATGGTGTCATCGTTACTTTTGCCAGTTGACGAACAGTTGGTGGTAGTGTGCCAGTTTTTCCTGATGTTTCTCAGTTATTCATCACCTTTCTTCAGTAGGGCTAAATCTGACTAGTCGCAATTGTTTCGAGCACGTTCTGAACATAGTGAAAAAATCGTTCACTGTACATTCTAAGGACTCACTTTTATGAACATTCAACACTTTGAAATCCCATATTGTACCTTATGATTTCTTTACATGAGTATCCATTTGATAAAGTGCTTGTTGGTAGTTAAGTCTAGAACTCTAACGACAAAGCAGGCTACATTTGCAGTGGACTTTTGATGTTTCGAACCTATTCACTTTCATATGCTCCTATCTTCACTCCACATAAGGACGTTCTTCCTCCCACTTCCGTACTCGTAAGTTATGCAGCGAGAAAACTTCTGCAAGTGTTATTTGCTGTAATGGTTTCTTTGAGGGCCGCGAGTGGAATGGAAGTGCAACGGGATTATCCGAATCAATGAGCACATTTAGCTCGCTCAATATGTAATTCCCACACTTGGTTTCCTTCCTACATCGTTTTACTCATTGTTAGTTTTTCCCAGATTTTTCCTATCTTTCTATCATCGTCTTTACTGCAACAACCTCAACCGGGATTTTCATAAGTGTCGGGAGCAATCTTGCATTCATATAAACTTGAATAAACGAAGGTCGTCGATTACTGAATGGCCTAAGAAAAATTCGGTCATTTATCATATCGAGAAGATTGTTTTTATGGCACGTTTGCTCTCAAAAGCTTGCATTTATGGGAAGCGTGACGCTTTTCATCGTTTTCTGTCACTTTTTTCTTACCCAGTGCTCTCGGGAGAATTCCAAATCTCTAAATCACCTTCTGCCAATGTTGATGTCCTTTTGAGCTCCATTCCGTCGTTACTGGAGTCTTCGATGCAATGGGTGCTTTTTGTCTTCTTCCTGACTACCATACGGAGTGGCCTTTCCAATCGTCAGAAAACTTGGTTCGCTGGTGTTACGTGGTTGTCCTTTCCTTTCAGAACGCAGTTATTTTTCCAGTGGTTTCCAATTCTCATTACATTTGGAGCATAAACCGGAAAGGAAATCTATCTAAGCTGCTTTACTTTTAAATTCTATCAAACCTAGCATCCCTCTATGGTCGAAATACTTCGGATTTGTCCCATAATTTCAAAATTATTATCACCTCTTAGCAATTCCAAAGATCTGATGAAATTTTGTCAGGCGTAAAGATCGAAGAGAACTTCATTACTTTTTAAAACGCTAGGTATTCTTCGATGAACGGAGTGTTTACATTTAGATGCTCACTATTAAGCTAAGTTTTACTTCGCCTTCGTTTCAAGTGGTTAAGAACCAATTCCTTTTGTATAAAGAAAATCTTGTTGTTATTACAACGAAGATCCTACCTCCATACGTACTTAAGTGACTAAGGAAACTTGCTTAAGAGGAACTTGGACTATCATTAACCCCAGTTCTCAAACAACGAAGCAGAACATAGGCATCAATGAAGATGTGGTGAAGTTGTTCGGTTTTAAACAAGAGATAAGCCAGTCACTGAGGGTATGGAAAGTGGGCTTATCATTTCCGCAGTCTAGTGTCATTTGCTGCAGATTTCCCCTCAGATATCGAAAGAAATATTCCATGAAGGAAAACCTTGTTGCTGATCATTTTCTGCAGCCCCATGGAAGTGGCTGATGACTTCTTATGGCAGAGTAACGAGAGATAATTGGATTCAAACTCAGACAAAAGAAAAAAATCGAACCATACTTATTAAATAAAAATGAAAAGAGAATACTGGCAAAATTTTTTTAGAAAACAGTGAGAAAATGAAGGATATATTTTTAGAAAGTAAAATGGAACCTCGCATGAGCATTGGAAAAAAGAGAGGGGAGGATATGCAAATGTCTAGATTGTCCTCCCTTTAACCATTAGCTCTAAAATGAAGCTCTTTATGAAAAATTCGTTATTTAAATTTAATTACCGCAGTTCGCTTTCGGTTTTAGATTTCTCAAATCGGATAAACTTATCGGGTTATCGGTTCAGTGGTTGTTCGTCTGGACGCCGCCGAGTGATTCCAGCGATCGGTGTGAGTCCGTCGTCGTTCCGTTAACGCTTCCGCGCAATGTTTCATCTAGTGCTTTTATTGCTCTTTGTGAGATCTTTCTCCACACACATCGTTCACGACTAGTTTACTTTGTTAGAGACGTAGTTGCCCGCTCGATCTAGGAATCCCATGGGCCTTTCAGCGCCCACCGCCAGTCATTAATCTCTTCAACATCCCACGAATGCTCTCGAGAACAATCGTGCTTGTCGTCTTTAGAACTAGCATGCATCCAAAGTCAATTATTATAGAAGAATTTCCGAGCGAGGACATTTATTTATGCCGAGGTCAAGGGACACTCGATTTTTAAACTATTTACTTTCTACCTTCAAGCGCACTTTTTGAAAAAATGCACGAATAAAACTTGTAAACGCTGCCATATAGAGAAGCAAAATGGCGAGCAAAAGTGTACCGAACACTTAAGCACGTCTCTGCAGGTCCTTAACTCTTCTTCACATGAGGTATTCTTGTATCAAAGGTGCTTCTAGAAACAAATCATTCATGGAATGGGAAGTAGGCGGCTAGCCTTTTCTGCGCTTTGAATACCGCTTTTATTACTCTCTTTAAATGTTTTAATCGAAGAATTCGTCTACGATATGGCAATTGTGTATTCGGAGTGTTCGGCCCACTGCACAGAAGAGATCGGAATAAGAAAGTGAAGGTCAATTATTGTAGTCTAGGCGTAGAAAAACCAGCTGGTGATTAGCCGCCGTGCTGTCAAGGTTGATGTGCCGACGTTCTCAGTGGTTTTTATCCTTAATTAACGTATTTATCGTCGACATTAGTATACTGTGCAGTACTACTGCGGTTATCTTGCAGGTTCCATCCGAATACGGTGGAACCAATAAGCCCTTTTGTTCAGATCAGAATGTTCAGAGCCTAGATGTTCAGATAATGTGTAAATTATTCTGAATTTGAATGATTGACTAAGCTACTGGCTAGTGTTTGGCCTTCTTCACGGAGCAGTACTATGTGTCAGCGATGATATATATTCCGCTTATCCGATCGCCTTGACAAACACTGCAGTAAAATGCAATTCATCTTTTCATATGAAAATACAGCTTGAAGAATCACCTCGGAGCAACCCATAATAACAGGCCTTGTGCTGATTACATAGTTAAATAATGTTGACATGTTTGTAAAACCTGGTCCAAGGTAGTCGACATACGACTTCCTTCTGATTATAGGTTATTGAAATGGCTACATAAGTCCGAAGGATATGGTTTGCTAGTATTTAAAGTTAAAAACTCCCTAAAACAAAGTTCGTCTTATAGTTTTTTATCCAACTTATGTCCACAGGAATGGAGCTGTGAGATTTAAACTTTTTGAATGGGAGTTCATTGATACGGTGAAAACCTCTAGAAATATAAACTTTCCCCACGATTCGAAGAGATTCGACTCTTCAGTTCTCTAAAACCCTATTTCGATGTTTTGTTCAAACGAACATCGGTGGGGTTTCTAATTAACGGATCTACGTAAATCCTACCCAAACCACTGTTTTGCAACGCAGTTGTTTCCCAGTCGTTAGATTTTTCAAGAATATGACAGTTTACCCTAACCGTCACTACGTTTTCTTTGAACGTGCTGAAAAGTGACTTGCGATGACTTACCATTGTTACGATGTTAGTGCTTCTATGCTCCCAGACAAGTTTGGCACCAATTTGCAAAACCTGAGGGATGGAAGGCTTGGTGAAGGAGATGGATTAAATCAATAATAACGTATGTATCGCAGGGTCCCTCTTACCAATGTGCTGCACGCGCCGTCTCAACGTTGAGAACGTTTCCTGGTGTTTTTTTTTTCAGAGCAAAGTGATAACTTCTAAGCAAGACTCGATAGTGTAAATTCCTTCATGGAATCGAATCTGGAGATTGTGAATACTTCGACTTTTGTAACATGCAGGATTATTTAGTAATTTTTTCAAGGTTTTCTGCACATTCTTTACGCATGGCCGGCCGCTATGTCAATTCTGCGGCGTGAAGCGCCCATACATCTGCTGCTCCGTCCTCCCAAACACAATGAAACAGTCGTCGACGGTGTAGAACAAAGAAAGACGCACCGATAACCGGATCACCGGCGGTCGTTTTCCCGTTGTTAATCCAATAATCTATTCAAAAGCATTGCCCGTGAAATGTTTGTGTAAGTTGAACACCTGCTTTTTTCTCAAATGATAAACGTTCAGGAGAATTGCCGCATGTGCTCTTCAAAACATGGCTTTGATTTTACGTTCTTCGTACATTACGTAATCCTTTTAATAATCGACTCACTCAAGAGGTTCTGATGGCATCTTCACTCTTCCAATCGCTCATTTCGCGTGCCGGATTGCTTAATGACTTCCGCACGGGAATCACGACACGCTTCATACGTCGTCTTCAATACTGTTTTAGCGTCTTGACAATTCTCTATGTTGAGCAGCAACCCTGTTAGTGTAAATGCAACATGAAATCCAATAAAAAGTGTTGTCGAACTCAGCTATCCACAGATAAAGTGGAAAGGATTGAACGCCAACTAAATAGGAGAATATGTGCTCAATCAAATGGACACGGTCATTAAGAGTGGTTCGATCCTATCACTGAAGTCTTGTTTTTTTTTATTTATTTTACATGGTCCGTCATCACATCTACTGTGCAGATCACGGAACTACTTGCCTTTTTTTCGTCGTTCCCAATGGTCTTCCAATATTTCGCATGTTGTTTTGGCTTCTGCTTGAACATTTCCTCTTCTTTATGAATGTCGTTAAATGCTGGTCGACTCCATTCTCCTTGCAATTCTAGAGATTTCCGAGCCAAGGCGTTCTTCTGTGGATTGGAGGAGGGCGTCGAGGAGAAGGTCGAACCAATGCCTTGCTTCTAGACCGACTGAATCACTAACCACGCGCTACTCACTCTTCCTTAGGCCTTATGTAGTACTGACTGCATGTTTTTTTTTCTGAAAATCTGTCAAGAGCGAAATATTCGAGGTTGTTGAATACGAAGCCGCATCACTTTAAATAAATCTTTTTATGTCGTCACAAAAAACATGTTAATTGAAACGTGTTTTCAGCCTTGTCATTCACTAATTGTGTCCTTTTGGCTGTTAGACTTTGGACTGAATAATGCTGTTGATTTTTCTGCAAGAATTTTCTTCATAAATTAGAGTCCTACTTGTACTAATTTACTGTAATACTTGCCAACCCATGATTTTTAGTCCTAGAACGAACGCATCTATCAACGTGTGCATCCATTTATGGAACAGTATTGCTGGAAACTTCAAAAATGACTAGTATGTTATTCTAGCCTGCTTCATTTTCGAATCTGTACTAAGAGCAGAGCCGAAGCTCTTACTTGTTTTCGAAACAAATTTTGTTTTAGCTTCTCTAGTCTTTGCGTCCCGCTTTCAACCGGAGTTTCGTGGCTATGCATTCGTATTGTGTAAATGAATAGATTTCGTTCGAATTTTAATGTTCATATTTTTGCCCATTTACGTTAAATGTATGGCTATGGACTAAGAACGGAATTTTAAAAAATTTCTATGCAATGCGTTGAAGACAGCTCGTGATCCTCACATCGCATTTGGCTAGGGAAACTTTTCCGATCATACGGTATAAAATCGGTTTCGAAAACCATCAGATGAAGGGAGGTGAGAAGTTTGATGATGAGGACGGTCGGGAACGATACTTTCGTCGATGTGACTCTTCACGGATATTAACAGAAGCAGATCCAGACAGAATTGTTCGGGATCTGTTAAAAGGACTAGTCATAACTAAAAGGACAGTATATTGCGAAATATAACTCCAGTGATGGCGAGATATTTGCAAAACTCCGAGTGGGCAACGAACGCGCTATTACCCTTTCCGGGGCTAACGTGTTCATCACCACACCTTGCGGATCCGCTTCACATATCTCTCATGCTAGTCCTATCGATCAGTGCCATCAATAGTCACCCGTCGGCGGGATTGATCTGGGAAAAAAAAGAGTAAGCACTAAATAATAAGTTAAAAGTACAGGTTTGGAACGTCAAACAATCGAATTCCAGAGTAAGAAAAACCTTAGTAAGTTGGCGCTGTAGGAACGAGAAGTGAAGCGGCTACGTTATTAGGTCTGCTCAGCGCCTCTATTCTGCATCAAAAACGACCGATCTCTTGAGTACACTGTGACATGCGGAAAAAGTGAATTATGTGAGAAAACCGACGATGTTCTATGTAGTGATTTCAGTATCGAAGGTCACGATGGCTTTTTCTTGCTCGACTGAGCGAACTGTTCGCTATGACTGTAATTCAACGAAGCCGTTACCATTAAGTATTCTCAAGAAGTCAAAAAAAATGCATCAGGGGCCGGATTGTTTGCAACAGGCATTAGTCAATCAGAATGAAGCAATTCTGTTGCATCTGGACCTTACACATGGCGCAAAACCCATTCTGTTCGCTTTAAGAAACTGAAATAAGCGTGGAATAAGTTCTTTTTCACCCAGTGAATCATCTGGCTATCTTCTTTCAACGAACTCCTCAACTTCTGTCTGAAAAACTTCTCAGCTGCCGAATTGTTGCTGGGAGGAGAATTAAGGAGATTTGTAAACCATGGAAGGCTCGAATATTCCGTGATTGACAACAAACATGCATCGTTCGCAAAGATATAATGTAATATTTGTAATATTGACTAATATTAACATATTCTTTTTTTCTAACAAAACTCGGCACAGTAGGTTTCTGCGGTGGGGATTGAACGCGGTATTCACTGTCCGGGGACAAACGCGTTCACCACCACACCATGAGGTCTCTTCGTTTTTCCTTTCTGTCAGCTTGTTATCTATCTACCAGTGCCATCAGCAATCAACCGTTAATGGGATAAAAAAGAACCCAGCCATAGGTTGACATATGTGGACTTGAAGATGAAGGTTGTCGAGCTAGATTAATATTCCAAACCACGTAGTCATAAAAAGTGATAAAATAACTACCACAGGGACCACTCTCTCAACGCGAAAATGTGAATGTTAGTGAGATCTCCCGATTTATTCCTATGCTTATATGGCGTTGATACAAGAGCTTATTAAGGCTGACGCTTCAGCGACACACCATTCTTCAGAAATCCTTTAAAAGTATTGCTTTCTTCTCAAAATATTTTAGTTGCATACGATTTAACCTTCTCTTGTGACTTTATTTAAAAGAGAAAAGTAGTTTCTTTTGTTTCAAAAGACTAATTTTTTATATTTGTAGCCTGGCCATTCTTTTAATAATTTCGTAGCGTATGGTAGAAATGTTGCGATGGTACTACAGTTTTGTACGTATCCAATACTAGTTGAAACAGTGAAGAATGTTTTCCTCAAAAAGCCAATTGGTATGCTATTTTGGCCTTGTTACAAAGTTAAATTTTACCAAAAAATTTTCCCTTTCATGACTTTGCTGTTCTGCTTCCACATTGGTCTCGTTGATGGTGTCATAATTGAGGTCCGGGTCAAATGCATTGCGTATGATGTAAGACTTCAGGATACATTTAGCGTTTTGTAACAGAAGCCATTGGATTCTGCTTTGGAAGAAATCTCTGCATTACCGCCGATCATTAATCGAAAACTCTCTGTTTTTATACCAACGCATTTTTACGAACCTAGCTCTTCATCTCCAATGAATCGCGGAACTCAATCATGAAAGTTGAATTGTAGCATCAATTCGACTAATCTAACTGCGCATGAGTCGTTTTTAGTAGCGTAAATGATCAATCTTCACCCGTAGCTCTCTTCTGTCATCTAAAACAGTGCACAAAGGAAATACCAAGGTATTCCTCTTTCAAATAAATTTTCGTCTTCGAATGGTTCAGACGATCATAAGCATTAAACTTTGTTCTGCTGCTTGAAAGAGCTATGGTCTCTCCTATAACAGACTATAACACTTTATCCTCGATCTTTTATATCATTGTCAACCATAGATAACTCTCATTTGGATTTAGGTGATGCGATTTTTCGACTTTTTGCTTCTATCTTTTTTATGAAGCGACTTTTTACGAGACTGGTTTCCAGATGGACGCCACTTTTCCATGGCTCCGGCGGTTCTATGGAGGCCATCGGTCAAGACAATTCAAGTCTGGAAGTATCTCATCATTCTTCAATGACAGGTTAATCTCCATAATGCCTCTCATTAGCATTCGTTTCATTGCACTACATACACACATATTCTTCAATAAGTAGAAAGAATAAAAAAAGTATCACCACCATTCGACCCACCATGTCAGCTGCTGAAGCTGCTAGAAGCGGAATTTCCCTGTAGCATTCTTTCTATTGCTCAAAATTTTCAGCAAGGAAACTCTCGCTGGGGTATTCACGGTTTGGCAAACATCGGCAACACACTGAAAATATCTTATGTGCTCAAGTGCCAGTTTTTGGCTTTTTCTTAGAGAAGTGACGATTCAGTGTAAAATACCAACAGCTTCGTCCCCATCGTATTGTCAAAACCGAAGCAAGTGAAATACGCTTGACATTTTCTAGGGTTCGAAATGGCCGCTCAACAACTATGGTCTAATGTTTGGTTTTCTTCGCTCGGGATAACCTTATTCACCTCAAGAAGTCGAACTGTGCGTCTAAGTGCTTACAATTATTGTTTTTGACACTTAAATAAAAAGGGGTGATTTGAAGTTTTTTCTTGATGAGAAAAGTAATAATGATAGGGCTGATGTGAAAAGAGTGGTCCTAGTTCTTGAGCGAGCGGGGACCACGGTAATTTGGGCGAGTGGCAAAGCCGAATGTGGCTTTTACTGGTGCTCGTTCGATTCGCTGGGTGATTAACGGGATTAGAGACGATAAAACTGAGCGATGGCTGCCTACGGACACCTTTTCGAAGTCTTTCAGTTCTCAGTGTTACCATTTTGGCGGTCGTATTCCATTAGGAACCTTCATGTCTTCATTTTTCGTTTTGTAGTGCTATCATAACCCCAATACGACCAAATCACTGACTTCTGGATAATGCTGGGTTTGTTTGATCGGTGAACTTGAATAATAGTAGCAACTAGTGGAATTTTTCAATGTTGGACACTTTTCCTTTATAATTTGTCATTCAATAAGTAATATTTCACAGAAGTTACGCCATTAGTGCTCTTAGTAGCCAAACAAAGGATTTCGATTCTCTTAATGGAAGTTTTAGTGCTGAAGAGCTACATGTTTCCTCAAAGACGATTATACATTTTTTGTCAGGTAGAAAAGCAAGAAACAGAACAAAAAATTGTTTTACTGGAAGCATATTGTAGCTGATATATAGAATCTTCCGGAACTCTAGAGGATGGAATCCAAAGCCGAAATCAAATGGACAACTAGGAAGAAGCAAGAATTGCTTCAGAGTATTCGACTATTTCCGCAGAAAAGCTGGTCTTTCGTGTGTCAGTCAAATGCTGAAGCGGCATTTGAATCACGTAGCTGACGTATCAGTATTTGAATAAAGTGGCACCTTGTTTAACATTTACGAAGTTACGGTGTAAAATAATAGGCAGAGAGAACTTGTACTGTCTGCGCCAGATCAGGTAGAGGCGTCATGTGCTGTTAAATTACATGCCCAATGAAGAACTATTGACAAAAAGGGCAACTTTCGGGAAGATAACTTCAGATAACTCATAAAAACTTCTGAAATATCCCACAAATGTGGGAACACAATTTTGCTAGTTTCTCGGAGATGCACTTCAAATGGATACTCTTCTTCCATCCGAGATTTGATTCAAGAATTCCGTGGATGTTGTAATTGGAGTTGTCTCGTCTACTTTCGCACAAACCAGCGGAAATCTGGCCACTTGATATTTTTCTCTCGTTTCTTTTCTTTCTCTACCTGCTTTTTCTGTGGATTTCATTTTATACTGAGGATTTTGCTTAAAAAAACTGAATTTATGGAAGATTAGAACATTCCCTTACATGTTCATTGAAAGGGAATACGGAAGAAGATGAGCGTTTTCTTAACTAAAATATCGTTTAACAACGTGGTTCATCGCTACCGTAGTGAGTTCTTCTTGTGAGTTTACGATGCGATATGGTGCTTATCTGTGCGTCCGTAATGAGCTAATAGGGATGTTCACCTTCTAGCTACAGTCGAATGCTTAAGAGGAAATTCGCTCATTGAACAAACGAATGAGCAACGATTTTAGACGTTTCATTGTAGACTGGTTTTTTGTGATCGATAACTCAACAAATCCATATCTACAAAGTGAAACATAACGCTGCGTCTCTATGAAATTTGTTGCTAATTATTTGGCCTTCATCGTTTCTCAACGTGAGCATTGAATAATTCTCGACGTTTTTAGCCTATAGAACTTGTGTTGGGAAGTCTGGAAGGCTAAATTTCGTTTCCAATTTTCTGATAATTTTAATTCTGGGCGATTAATTGGGAATTTAAAAAATCTGATAACCATTAATATAACTTAAGCGATATAACCAGGCTGTCATATAAGTATATGAAGTTTTAAGCTTAAGCATTGCTCAGTTAATGGAGAAGTTATCGTGTGTTTTCGTAAAACCAGCTTTGGCGCATGCTGGTTAAGAGACTCCTTTAGAAGTTTGTTTTCCTCTATAAATTCTAGTTCCTTGCCAGGAAACTGGGATTCAGCTGGTATGTTGGGTCTTTCAGAACAAAATCAGCGCATTAGCTTGCATCCAAAACTTCCAAGCATCCAAAAATAGAAGTGTGTATAGGTCTTTGGTGTGGTTATCAATAAATTCATAGCACTTTCTGCGGACTACCACAGTCCTTCGAGTTATTACCATGGGCAGTAGGTTGACAGAATAACACGCATTCCTCAAGTTCATTCTAGGCACTGGGTTGGATTTTCAGTTTCTGCTTGAAATTGTTTTACAAATAGCACAGCACTGCTACTACGATTTCCTTGGCGGATTACCGTAGAGCAATTGTGGGAACAGCGGGCAGATGCAGCTAGCAACACTGCTCTACATCAGTTCTTGGGCGTTGAACTCGTTCCTATGACAGTTGCGTACATTCTCTAACATTGCTTCAATCGTTGCTTTACGTCTTGTCAGTGGACATCTGTAGACAATCTATGATGCACGTCCCAAAAAATATTAGCTACTCTCTTCATAAGCACACAACTGCAATCCAGTCAGCCAAGCAGCTCCATAACCTCAACACAAAAGTCACATCATCTGGATTTCAATCGCGTAAGGAGCAAAGCAACTTCTTAACACATGTACCGCTCTCTATGAGTCTTGCACTGCGTATTCCGAGTGAAGAGCAACCGTAAAGAGCTCACATGATTGGGTAATAAGCCACTCTTATATAAAACTATCAGTCTGAGATATTGTGTGAACACGGAGGTGTTTGGCTGACTAAGTTGCAGCCAAAATGCCTTTCCAGACTCTGAAGGAGGTGAAACCCGCCGAAACGTCATCTACTGTGAAAAAATACTGTGTAATAACAACGTGGTGTGCTTGCTAAGAAAACATCGAATTAATCAATGCCGAGGTTAGTAGAAAGTCGGTTTTGGGAATCACTGCAAAATGTAAGTTCATATATTTATAAGTTACTTTACAGCACTTATTCGATCTTTTATCTACAGAACATACCTTCTATTAGCTCTCAAATAACTAAAAAAAGACAGGAAGATTTTGTTGGAATATATGGAATGTGGACAAAAAGTCTCATGTTAAGAAATGAAAAGATATATCCACAAAGTTTTCAAGTTAGGCGGAAAAGAATTTTTCTTATTCTTCTACTAATACATAACGGATTGCAAGTATTAACATTGTCTTTCTCTATAACGAAACGAAGCTTTGGTTCCTTTGAGTATCTCAACTTGAATAATGCTGAGATATTAGCAAAACTTAGATCCTGGGCCAGACCAAACCACGACTACCTTGTTTGGGGACTCGCGTTCTACACACTGCACCAGTGAGGCCCTTGCTTTGCGTTTCTCTCAGCTAGTTTCTCCTTTTTTATCTCAACTTGCCCGGAATTTTCTTTTGATTTATTTTTTCACTCATAGAATTAGTTGTTGTTGTAATGACACTCCTTGCAGTAGGAATATCCAGCCAAGGAACCTTATAATTACTGGGAAAAGTCGTTTCTTTCTTCAAAAGTAATTAAGGTCGTACGGAGGCACCGTACTCCGATGCGTGATCGTCATGCGACTTGGTTCTCATGCTTCTCTGAGGATGCTGAATGGCTTGCATCCGTCAGTAGCTCATTGGTGTTGGTGATGAATGTTCGCCCAACAATACACTTATTGCCAATAATTAGCAGTGTGAACGGTGTCTAAGCCATTAAATATGGATACAAACCGTCTGTTAGCCTCGTCCGGAGTAAACAATTTTGAAAAGGCATTCGTCTAAGCAGAAACATCCTCCTCGCCAACTATTTTTGTCAAGTTTCTTTCAAATTTCCAACTATATCGCTATTGATCTTATTTTACTTGCTCAGAGTTCAGTACCTTCAGAAGACGATACTTTGGAGGTTTAAAATCTCCAGTGTGGGTAATTTACCTAGAGACTTTTCGTAAAGAGCTCCAGATACGATACTCTGAAGCTTGAACGCTTGTAGAGAGAAAGTGCTGTGTAGTATAAAGCTCCTCGCTTTTTATTCTTCATGATTCTAACACGTACCATGTAACTTTCATTTCTGACTAAAATCCAGGTCGACTGACTTCCGGCAAGATGCTAAATTAGAGTGGACTAACCAAAAGGTGGAGGAATACTTAACTAAAAAAAATCGTCGTTTAACCTCGATAGTGAAATAATCAGCATGTTTTAAATCGTTGTCCCCCGCTTTCGTCTTCATCAGAGCCGACGATCCGAGCCGTCTATCGACTCGATATGATTCCACTTAAGTAGATTAAAATGCTTCCCTATTACAGACGTGATTTATACTTCGGAATCCTCAATTGTTCCTTTTACCTAGTTCAGTGAATCAATAAAAATAAGGATTTATAAAAGACCAACCACGAACGAGGGCCGGTATAGCTAGCGGGTTGGCGACAAGAAGTATGGACTAGTATGACGACGTTCGGTTACACTTCTCTCACACCCTAATGCAACCTTCCATTACCGTATAATCGAATTCCACGACACGATTTCGTCGTCGTCCTCTCACACCATAACCAAAACCAATTCGATTCGCAGTTGGCAGTTCTGTAATTCTCGTTGTCAATTTATCGCCAACTCATGTTTCGGCCGCTGTTCCCTTCAGAACTAGGCAGTCTGGAATTAAGGTTGGGCCGGAATGTATGCGGGCCCCAAATGGGCGCAGAGGTTTTTTTTGATTGACCTATAATTTGTCTGGAATGAAAATTACACTGTTTTGGGAGAAAATCTGCACAGCATTGCGGAGTTTAATTACTATTAGAGGTGTAGATCGCTCAAACCATTACTATGCCACTATTATGCTGAGATATTTGCAAAACTCCGGACCGCAGATGTCTGCGGTCGGGAACGAATGCGCTATTACTCTTTCTAACACGTTCACCACCACACCATGTGGGTTCCTCGTTTCGCCTGTCTCTCAATACTATGGCACTAATTAACTTCTATACCAAATACTTGATCATTCCTTATTTTATAATGTCTTGTTGCCATATTTTATGTAGTTTGTTTATTTCCCCCGAATTAGTGTTTAGTGGGCTACATGTCCTTTCAAAATTTTTCAAGTATTTGAACTTTTCTTCCTATTTTGCTCATAACCTTTTATATTTCAATTTAATATTTTAACAACTTTTCTCAATTTCCACTAACTGTTGAACTGTTTCCGTAGAACCTGTCCAATACAGAAAGCAAAAAAATGAGAAATAGAATTGAATTAAGCACAATTTCATTTAGCGTTCATTTGCATCATTCGTTTTGTTGCCTCTAATTGCTTCTTAGGCTTACAAACCTTTACTCAAGGAATATTCAGTAGAGATCATTTTTCCTTTTCTTTCTTTTTTAATCTTCTCTATCAGTATCTTTTTCGCTTACCGGTTTCTTTCTTCTCAGTTCTTCCGTTTACTTTGTACTGTTGTTACATTTAACTCCAGAATGCTCATTTCTACAAAATTTGCGCTTTCTACTTTCTGTTCTTCCTAACTTCATCATTTTCTTTTCTAGCATACTACTAGCTTTATCGTAAAGACTACCATTCGGCCACGTGAGGACATTAACCAAAGCCCTTTCATAATATGGCGGTTTCCAGTATCACTGAAGTCTATTATTTCCTGAAAGCAATAAAAGTAAAAAGGCACTCATGCTGACATTTTTTTGTCGAGATTCATCATGACTAAACCTCGTTTGCTCGAACCGGTTACCACTCTCATGCATCCACATAAATCTGATTTGAATCATTACGAGGCATATTCAGGAAGCAGAATTGTCGATGCGACAGACTCTGGCTAACAGTATTCCTAAGTATACTGCTCCATTTATTTTTGGTTTTGTTTTATCTTCAGCCATGTGATCTTAAATAAGAACAAAAATTCCTCGAAGTTTCATCCTCGCGAAAGCGTGTTCTCTTCTCTTGTGCTCCAAAAGTAAGAAAAGAAAAAAGAGTTCCCATTACAGGCAATAATATATGAAGTAGGACAGACATTGAATTTGTGAGGCTTGTTCAGTTTCGAGGTGTCCACTTGATTCCTCACGGATGCGTCGACCTCTCGACAAGGTCGGCGCTCCGGCGGACAATGCTGGTCGATGGCCCGAGAGGTCCTTCACGTTTTGTTATTTCCGGAATGGATTCTCGTTGCGTAAATTTGTTTTAATGATGAACATTCTCTTATTCGGCCGCAATCGATAATATACACCTACGGCATCCAGTTTCTATAAGCTGAAATTATTGGTTTATAAGAAAAGGAACTGGAAAAATATATTTACTCTATACCACACCACCGCTTTAGAAATCTAAACTACCAACAGAATATAGGGAACATTTCTTACCCCTGCCTTCAGAACCTCCATTTTTCCTGCTTCCTTAGAGATTCCCCGTGGAAACGGATAGCTTCATTATGTCTAGTATTCTTCTTGGAAATTTGTTTAAAGTACAAGAAATCCTGAAATACTAGGGAAAGACTAAGCAGCACACATCGTCTAGGATAATCAGTTTTTCCTTTCCCATAGAACGCAATGTTATCACGAGGGCCGCTCTATAGAGTAAGAAACTAGTCGAGAGGAAAGCAAAGCAAGAGTCGTGGTTGGTATGGTGGATAGCACACGAACCACAATAGAGCGTAATCGCAGGTTCGGAGCCCACATACTGTTCCGAGTTTTGCTCATATCTCGGCATCCTTGTGGGTACTTCATCGTTTGTTTCTAAGGCCTTGCTTGCTCTCAAAAAATAAAACGGCTATACTAGCTGATTTTACCACGTCCTCGGTACTGTTCAGTGGTTTCAAAGTAGCACAAAATGTCGTTATCGCAGTTCCTGTTGGTAGAACGACCTCGTTCTGTATTACTGTAAGCTGTCGCCGTTCGGTGTGCACGTAATGAGGTGTGGTTAAATGGTGTGTGTGACGATCGACGGATGTTCTTCGCTACTCATCCAGTGGCTTTTGAGATGAGTGAATGGACTCCATTATCAACTGGGTTAACGAGCATTCTTCTCAAAACCACACATTTGTCAAGGTCGTGCTCCGAAAAGAGTGAAAACCAGGTTGTTTTTTTAAGAGAAGCCCTGTCCCTTTGTCGTTTTTGAATCTCCAGCGTTTTCTTATCGAGTGCTATGATACTTATTATTCGATTATTTTCGTGGGAAATGTAAGTGAACTTATCTCACTTCATGCCAAAATTCTCTCTTAATCATCGCTTTTGAAAGAAATTTTTTCTCATATAATGCTGAGATATTTGCAAAACTCCGGACCGCAGGTGTTTGCGGTGTGGAACGAACGCGCTATTGTCCTTTCCGGGGAGTAACGCGTTCACAACCACACCATGCGGGTCCTTCCTTTCGCCTCTCTCAGCTAGTTCTATCGCTCACTTGCCATCAGCAATCACCCGTCAGCAGGATTGATCTGGGGAGGCCAAGAAATTCTTTCGTGGTTTTCTGCTGCAGTTAGTGAGCGATAATCAGAAGTTTTCCTCTCTATGTTGAAAAGATGTTCGAACCTTCTTTTATAGAATACTATAGAAACTTTGACTTCGAGGCGACTGCAACTTGGTAGACGTATTGCTACGAGACTTTTGTGGTATTTAACTCTATAACAAACGACTCGTTTTTTCGTCTAGCAGCTGGAATTTTTTCTTCAACATCCATAAAATTAATTTTTCTTTGATATTACATTAAAGTAGCGGATCTTATCCGTAAAGGGATTTCTAGATAACTAGGTGGAACGATACATGAACCAGTACCGTGCCGGGCATTGGGAGAGGTTAGGATCGGTCTACCGAATAAGCTCCGTGTTTTTGTTGCACCGAATGAACTCGTTGGTTATGTTGCATCACGCTGATATCTATCTTTAGCATGTAACTCTAAATTCGTATTTGTAAACTGTATCTCACCCACCACGAAGCTTATGGCCTAATGAATGTAAACCTTATGAAATACTCTAGGAAATAATCCCCATTTCTATTTAGGAGAACTCTTTGCCTATGCCTATGAATCTTCTGTCTTTTCAAAATCAATAGAAACCAAGGATCTCGTACTAAAGTTTTGATACTCCTTACATCTGTCGAGTGATCTAAGAGCCCAATAGATTGCTCTGGTGTGCGACTGTACTGAGTGAAGACGTACTGAGGCGGTATAAGTCCTTCAAAGGTTAACAGGGTTACATATAATACTATTATATCACCTAGCTAAAACCTTTTTACGATGAAAACCTATTATTTTACTCTTGTGCAAACAACTAGTATGAAATATTTAGCGCAATCATCAGCATCCACCATATACGAAATTCCTGGAAAGGGTTCGTGAATTGTTTATAATTTAAGACAGAGACTATGCCACAGTGTGGTCACAACGTTATTTCAATTAATCCGGAGTTCAGGCAGCTTTGTGCGAGGCAGCCATATGGCCGGCGATGAATCACAAATGTAACAATTCACTTGGCACTTGCTTTTTTACGATCGCCGAATCACCATTGTAAGTTTCGTTCCGCCAGAGGATGGTAACAACACCAACACGTGCTGCTTCCGACAATAAAACACAGGTCAGATTGTGTAACGATGCAATATACTTGAGCTGTAGGTGTCAGAACCTACTTCCAGCCTGGGGAGCTCTTCTTCGGCACTAAACCTTACACAGCTACTCCACAGTGTTGTTTAAAACTTCTTCAGTGTATCAAAGGATTAAAATTTTATACAGAGCTTAATAATTTGTAGGCTTTCATTATTCATTGTTTTATTTCATTTTATTCTTGTATTTCACATAAATTGTGCGAATTCGGCACTCATGACGAGACAGCCTGATAAAAAATAACAAAAAGCTAATTTATAGAACACAGTAAGGAATTATTTAATAAAAATATTAATAGTCATATAAAGGGTTAAAGTCCTTGGATAGCACCATGCACTATCATTGAAGAGATAATTTCATGCATTTTTATCCTGTACATTAACCTGTTATTACTTACCTACTTATAGAGTCAATGTTTTCCTTTATCATCGTGGATAAGTCTTATACAAATTTTTCAACCCCTGAGGGATATCAGGCTTGGTGGAGCCCCTGTTGTGGGGTCGAACCAGAGACTAATCCCCTGTTCACTGCAGCGCATGCTAACCAGTTCGTTACACACGTTTTTAAAACAATATTATATAGACAAAATTAAAAGCGAAGATAGGGAAGATCTAAAAACTTTGACCGCTTTTGCAAAGACGTGTTTCGTGGGTAATATTAGGATACCCAATCACAAAACCCTGTCCTATTCAGTATTGGTGACTCATGTCAACCCATGAGTAGGAAGCAGTTTGTCATTTTGATATGCATGAACTCTCATTTTCTGGGTTTCGATTGTGTATCTCAAGTATGGGTATTTTCTACGAGCTTTATGCTTTCCGTGTAATTTTCACTTTCATTATAGAATAGGTCATCTAGATCCTGACGTTTAAGAGTAACTTTTACATTTGAAAGCTAAAAAGGTGGTAGAGGAATCGGATGAAAGCGGTTTGTTTCATTTTTTTTGCTAATCTCAATCGAGTCCAAGCTTTAGGTAATCCTCTCACTCGCCTATTGGCGTTCCTTTTGCCTCACATTTTTCTCCGACAGTAGTTCCTTCAAAGCATCTGCTTATGACTTGAAAAACGATAACTCGTGATCGTTGTTTGTATCCAGCTGGGTGGGGTGTTGGCAAATTTAACAACTTCTTCGTGTATTTCTCACGTTTCTCTGCTATTGAGATTTGTTGTCTTTCTTGAAGAATTCTTTTTATTCTCTCATAAAGAATATTGCCTCCTCAGCGCAGTGGAGAAGACTCTTTATCATACTGAATAGTGTTCTTGTAAAGTGGTGCCAAATTCGTTTTCATTCTGTGGAGTTGAGCAGACTCCAAATGCTGATTAGAACACTGGAGTGAGTCCCTGGGGAAGTCTGATGGAAGACCCTTTCACTTTACAGATGTGCGTTCTAGCTGTGCTCCATCTTAAATGGTGTTAGTGTTCCTTTGGCCAAGTATCATTGACTAAACCTGTATTCATATTTTCATAACATCATTGTACCTAGTAATCAGCTTTTTAGACGTGAGTTTACTAATTAGGTTTTTCTACTTAAAACCGTTACAGCCGCTTTTTTTTGACTACAGAGGTTTTATCTTAGGAACATATAATACATTGACAGAAATTCAGCGTTGTTCCAGAAAATCCATTAAGTGGGCAGAGTTAATTCCGCATGGGTTAAAAAATACGGGAACATTGATGCTGAGTAATAACTCTTTATGATGCGCCCACATTCTCAGCAACCAGTATCGAGTCTAACAACAAGTGCTTATTGGGGACTTTAGCCTTTCGGTTCATTAGACTCGTCCAGTGACGGTAGGCAGCATTCCAGAAGTTTCCAATCATTCGAGCATCATATTTGTCCCTCGACGTCTATGCTTTCGTTGCAATCCTGAATTTTATCGATATTTTACGAGCTTAGTGACTTTGGCAACAAATGTTTCAGTTGTCTCATTTTAGAGTTTTGAAGTCACCTGCAAATTGATCATTGTAGAGTACTTTCTGTGTTGTTCTGTATGTCTAGAGCTAAACAGCATTGCCGCGGTAGTCAATTCCCTAGGTTTTCATTCTTAAAAGAATAACTTCGACGTAATCGTAAAAGCAGACCTTCTTCACTATTTCAGGTCATTGTTATTAATTTATTTGCATGAAGCATCTTAGTCTGAAATTCATTCATCTTCCTAAAAGGAAAACTAGGTTTACGGCGGTGGTTTACTACTGTTTCCCATTGGGAAGAAAATAGAAAAGTCATCTGGACGAGAACTGTTACAATTTCACCATTATTCACATAGAATTAAATTCCATAAGATCCACGCGAAGATCCTATAGCGCATGTGAAAAGCTTTTGATGAAGCTCAACCAGTTGACCGAACAGGATTTCGACAGCGATTCCGTCACGTCCGAATCGTAGCTGTGGTCATAGAAGCCAGTCGAGAGTACTATCTTAGATCCTTATTGACTGCGAAAATGCTTTCGGCAGGATTGAAACGAGTGTCATTCTAAATATCAGCACTCATTAATCAACGAGCGAACGTGTCCTAGATAAGAATTGCTGCTGACTTCTACGGCAAATGCGATAGAAATGTTCAGCCATTGCACTACTATTCACTATTAGTGGATTGCGAAGTTGGCCTACTGGGACCATAAAGAAATATTCATTGATTGTACAGCCGTTACAAATCCTTGTTTTGTCAACAACAAAATCATCTTTTAGGGGAGTAGAATGAAGCGGGCACGGTGCTCAAAGGACTCCGCGAGGCGAGGAAAGGATATAAATGAAAATAAATCGGAAGAGATCCATGTTCACGAAATACCCATGGTATGCAGGTGAAAGAAGTCAAGATGGATAGTTCTTTGACCATAAGGACCACATTCCAGGCATATATAGACCACCCAGTGAACATAGAAAAGGAAATGAAAATCGGTTGTGACTGGAGCAGCATGGAATATGTCTCGAGATTTTAGAGATAATATTAACTAGTTCATGTACTTAAAATTCAACAATCACTTGAAGTCAAGGATGAAACCTCAATCACGTCGAGTACTTAAGCTTCCTACAGAGCACAGTTACATCCCCTGAAAAGTGTTTAGTAAAAATATCTCCAAGCCAAACACATAATACGGGCCTCATCTTCTAGAATCAAGAAATACGCATCGAACCTAGAACGCGGATTTGAAGGCTATGTGAACATAGAAGACTATAGATGGATGGAAAGAGCAGTACAATAGATCTCATGGTGCGCGAACATGTCTTGCTTTACAATCTGCTGTGGTCGCGGATGAGTACAAAGCATTGGACCAATCCTGTAGATAGGTCACCCAACTGTCTGAACATCCACGTGACTAAGACGATCGACTCCACATCGAAAAGACAACCAACTATAGATGTGGACCATCGACCCAGTTCATCGGCTCTAATGAAGACGAAGACGTCGAAACGTTAGCCGAATAAAGTAGTTTATCAACCTTATGTAAGCTTATCGAGAAAGAATTCATAAAAATACATATCTATGTGTCTGCACTCATCGTTTCGCAGCCATTGTTGCACAGAAACACCTGAAGAATTCATGTTTCAAGTGGATAGAGAATAGGACGTCAGTCATTTCTTGCTACATCACTTTCATGGGATTCAGCAGGAAACCGATCCTATCACGCACGACATTGCTAAACTAACGATTGTTTTCCAGTGCTTGAATTTGATGTAGAAATCGGCAATTATCCTAAGCGTCGTCTTTAGACATCTTCCTTTACCAACGGTGCAAGGCGTTATCTTGAGCTAATCTAACATGACATCGAAGTATTTGAAGCCTGTCAAAGATACTTCTTTGCTTTGATATTGACGTTTGACTAAACTAACGTTATTTCGCGTGTTCTAATGTAAAGTCTTGGATGTGCAAGGTTCTGATTACCACCTCCTTTGCGATTAAATCAACTGCCTTTTCAAACACACGGATATGAAACAGGCTTTTCATCGTTTAAAATGCATTTAAAATATTATTATGTCCTAAAACACCTATTAAAATTTAAAAAATAAAAAACATTTCATCATGAGTTGTTTCTTCTGTAGAGAAGAAAGTGGTAACTCTATATGGAGACTTAGTTATAATCACAACCTTAACTCTTTTATTTACTGCCTTTTTCTTCTTAATGGCAGGTTATGTTTCGAATTATAACTCGTATGAAATGCTGAGATATTTGCGAAACTCCGGACCACAGGTGTATGTGGTGGGGAACGAACACGCGCTGTTGTCCTTACCGGGGAGCAGCGCACTTCACCACTACACCATCCGGGTCCTTCGCTTTGCATGTCTCTCAGCTAGTTCTATCGATCTTTTTGCCATCAGCAATCACCCGTCACCCGTGATTATAACTAAGCCTCAGCTTAACTGGGTTCAATGCCGATATTGGCTCCCCAGATCAATCCCGTTGACGGGTGATTGCTGATGACAAAAAGATCGATAGAACTAGCTGAGAGACATGCAAAGCGAAGGACCCGGATGGTGTAGTGGTGAAGTGCGCTGCTCCCCGGTAAGGACAACAGCGCGTGTTCGTTCCCCACTGCATACACCTGTGGTCCGGAGTTTTGCAAATATCTCAGCATTTCATACGAGTTATAATTTTATATGGAGATTTTATCAGAAAAATATATACCCAGCTATACATCGAAGCAGAGGTATGGCTGTACTCCGAAAGTAATTGCAGTCGAAACGCATGAGTACCTGCTGTCCCTGCAAGACCTTTCGCAGATAGGCACAAGTCTCAGTCTTATAAAAGTACTGCTAACGCGCTTTAAATGTCTTTGAATGGTTAGAATTTAAGCTTTATATGGACTCATTATGCCAAAAGGCAACGGTCATCCTCTGTTCAGTCACACGTATACAAGAAAGCATTTAAGCACATGCACATCCCACCTGGTTCGACTATCCACCTTCGAGGGACCCCCTATCAAGAGGGGTCAACGACTGGTTGTGATGAAGCCATGGGAACGCGCTAGCACAGTTATCTCATTATTTATTGTTTTATGAGGAACCAGTCTCTATCGGCATTCAAAATCAAAACGAGACAACTGTATCTTCATTAGGCAATGCCATCTCTGCGTTAGACACATTCAAAAGGATGAATCGAGTGGAAGAAGTCTTGAGCACCGCACGACATACGACGATGTGTGAGGTGTTCAAGTAGGTAAATTATCTCCTTCTTCTAAATACACTATGATCACTTTTTTGCATCTTTTTATCTCCCTCTATGCGAATACTACATCATCACGGTTGAAATTTCACCACAACCCACTTTCAAACATGTTTCCTTTTTCAAGGTTCGTATTGGATCCAAATTTTTAGCAAGCGCGAAGAACCGAAGTACCAGAGGATAAACAAGCTGGTTTCTCTAGCAATCGCGTGTGCGTGACTTCTCCTCTTTCTCCCATGTTTCATAAAACGCCCATGGTGTGGTAAAGTGGGAAAGCAGAGAAACCATATATTCTCCACTTTCTTTGCCATCCATTCAACACAAGCTGGGCAATTCTATGGATGAAAGTGGGGAACTAAAAAATTCTTCCGTACACCAACTTCAATATCATTTCAAGAATGCTGTAACCAAGAAATTTCAGTCATTCAGAAGTTCCTTGAGAATAAAAAATTATTTTTAAAATTAGTTATCTCTGGGGTTTCTTCAAAAATTCGAAGATGAGGGAATAAAAACGGAGTTTGGAATGTCATATCTCTCAGAAAAAAAAATAAAAATCAGTTCCTCTGAAAATTGCTTAAATAATCTTAACTGCCAGAAGTTTTCTCCTCATGGTGTTCCTCTCACCATTGTCCAATGAGGGGCAGTTGACCCAGCCAATTATTCGCCAGAATGTTTAGTGTCTTCTGACTAATAAGATTTCGTAGATGTTTCGTATCGCTCTTCGAACACGCGGCTCACCCTTGCTAAGTGGCAAGTCGGAATATAATTAGTGTCCACAGTGGCTTTGACGTGACCGTCGTCCTGGTCCGGCAGCTAATCTTCCTGGGTACTTAATGTTGACTCTGCCCAAAAGAAGGGATATTTAAAACCCTTAGAAGTATGGTGAAACGCTCCTGGGAATTTTTCCAAGGAATAGAAATATATGGAGAGCTTTAAGGAACTGCAAAAGTGAAAACAATGCTCCACTTTAGCTCAACATGGGCCTAAAGAGCATAGAACAGCTATCGTGTAACTCTGAAAGTAATGTAGAATTCCTCAAAGATTTTAGTCAGGAAAAAAAATCTCAGAAATAGGTTCCATAGGGAGGTCTTCGAATTTAAAAGCTCGCGAAGAGCATTCTTATTACTCGGAGAATATTGGAAAACTGGAGACGTGAGACCATATAACTTTACTGGTGAAAGTATGCTCCCAACCGTCATAACCTTCCGAATAACCCAGTGGTGCCTCCTGATAAGATCATTTGTCACTTTTCTAAGATTTCCTTTCAAATGTTTTGATGACAGCACCTGCTCAAACTTTTTTTTTCCAATTTGCATAAGTTCGGACAGAAGTGTTTATGCATATATCATCCATCATTCATGCATACGTCATCACTCATCTAGTTCTTGTCAAAAATTTGTCACGTCATCGTTTAATAGATAGTAGGAGGTTCACAGCTAACCTATGTCAGTTATGACAACCTCCCCAAAAGACACTAAGCCACATTGCGGCGAACCTCCCTACGATCAACAAATGCTTGCGATAACCTGAGAAAACACTGCCGTGTTCAACTTGGAAGTGTAATTCGAAGAGAAAGAAAAATGAGCAGCAGAACGGTCAAAAAAACAATCACGCCCTAAGCACTTGGGTTTCTTCGCAAAGAGAGGCTATTCAAGTAAATCGTTTGTTACAATATAGACAATATTAGTAATGAATAAGGAACACTAAAATTATCAGTCCTCACGTAATCCAGCCTTACGTAGGACATCGTTGTGTTCAACCATTAGAATTCATCAAACAATGCACTTCCTCCCCATATTTTTTTCTCATTATGACATTCCTCGATACCATTCTTTCAATTTTCGCTTTTTTCAATATCTATATCGAGATAACCACTGAAGATTAGAGAGCTTTCTAAGTCTTTAGAAGCAGCGCAGAGTTCTATGATTGCCTTCCGGATATTCTGCGCTCGTTATCTAATGCCATTCCAGGAGCTGTATCAGGTCAGAAAAAATAGATTTATTTCCATAGAAGACTGCGATACCGCTCTTTTCCTTGGGCAGAAATGATTTGTGCAAACCTTTTGATATAATCAATGCAAAGTCGTCCTTTCAAGTACCGGCAGTTCTACGGTACCGTTCAGAACTTCAGGTTATGGCTAATCTATTCATCTACGTTTAGGTTAAAAGAGAAAAGATTACGTGGTTGGCTCTCTTTGGCCCTTAGTTTGCTATGTACTTCATCATTAGAACGATCGTTATCACGTATATTTACTGTTTTAACTTTATTTTTAGATTTACTCTCCTGAACATTTTATATAAATGCGCATTTTTATCCGTAATTTTTGAAAGAGTGGATCTGAAAATTACACTGGAGTTTCTGGAATACCACGATGAAGGCTACGCAGACTGATAAATTGATAACCGATTTAGTACAGGGTCATACCGCCAAATAAAAAATCTGGAGCTCTTTTGTATCATTGTAAACCTGCCAGTCATATGTCTTAGCAAAGGGGAAAAAAGAAGCCGGCACGCTCCCAGTAGATTACAATGGCGCAACTGAGTAGTGGGAATTTTTGCAACGAGCTGTTCTGTCGTGAAATAGAGTTATCAGTTAAGGAGAACTGAAACGAGACCAACCTTTACTCTCGCCAATATAAACAGATCTAATGCAAGTTCAAAGGAAAACTTCAAAAATATATAAGCCGGGTGATGTTGAAGTTACAAACTATTGTGGTCGCGAGTTTTAAAAATAATTATTGTCTTGAAAGGATTCTCATCCTTACTCTTAAAAGCGTCCATGAGAAAACGTGGCTGCTCCCAGGCGATTTTCTCAGGCCAGTACTTCAGAGGAGAAAGATGAATAGGAGAAATAGGTTCATTAATGGTTGAGCGTGTGCCTATTTCGATGAACGTCGTCGAGAACAACATGAGCTACGGAACTCGTTTCAGTTAATAGTAATCGAACTTCGGTGGGTTTTAGATGACGTGCAGTGGAAGTATGATGCACATACTAGGTGGTGAATTGATGGCCAGTAATTCCCACTTAGGAACGTTCCCACATCGACAACGCGCGCCCGTTTCTTCTCACTTTTTTTGTGTGATTTACGATTTTCAACGTAATGGTTGAGGAGAACTGATCAGCGTACTGGCATTGACAGCTCCACAAGAATTCTTCATCACATAAACAGCCGGCGGCATTCTCACTCTCTAAACGAAACGCGTTTATTTTTTTCAAATGTCATTTCGGCGGTTCTCATGGCAGATTTGAAGGGACCATAAACTTTAAGCATAGGCAATGCCGGAGAAATTTACGAGATCTAATTTATCTTGACGCAAAGAAGTAAAAGACAACTTTTTGTCGAACATTCAACCACAAAACATACTTTATCATTTGCGTGTTCAAGTTTTTGTAACCTCCCAGAACTATGACAAGCGATAAGAGATATCTTGCCAATTTTTTCCATCCTAAGTAGCTCTACGTAAAGATGACTTCAAGTTTATGGGTGCAAGGAAGACCGTTACCTTTTGCTGCAAACCGACCATTTGACTCTAAGCACTGCTCCTAATGTTTCCGTAAAAACGAAATATCATTTTTATTCTTGCCTGTCTCTCAGCCAGTTCCCTCCCTCTAAGACTGAGAGATAGGCGAAAGGAGGGAGCCTCATGGTGTGGTGGTGAACGCGTTACTCCCCAGAAAAGACAATAGTGCGTTCGTTCCCCACCGTAGACACCTGCGGTCCGGAGTTTTGCAAATATCTCAGCATTATAGAAGCATTTCATTCTTAGCATTGCATTATTACGCATTATCTCACCTACTTGATACTTGACACTTGAACGGTCCGTCATCACTAGTTGTGCGTGCTCCAGCATAATCACCATTTCTCGGAGATTTGCTGGTTAAGCCATTGTGGTTCCCTGGAATCCCGAGGACAGCCTGGCCAAAGTCTGCCCCAGGTCGTCACCACGACAGACAGTCGCAGCCCTTGTGGGTCAGAGGGAGATTCACCACCATGCGACCTTGATACCAAGACGGTGGTGGATCCTGGTGGTATTGGTTCACTCTTAGCTGGAATTCCTAATGGAAGCCGCTGCGCTCCTCAGGTTAGGAGACCCTGGCGGGAGGACGAATTCCCCACCGTACGCCGCAGCTCAACACCCAAAAACGCCTCCCAGCCACGATGAGGCGGTAAACCGTTAGGAGGTTCTGTCCCTACTATTCTTTAAAACGATTTTGGCTTAGAATCATATGAAACTTGCAGTTGTATTAGTCGCGCTTAATTCACATCAGGAAACTTTGTTGGACTTCGATTAGCCAGTCGTTTCAAGCGAACCACATGCAGACGTTTGTCATTTCACATGAAATAACGATGGCGATCTACGTAAGAGAAAGATTTACCAAGTACTTAATCCTTTTTTCCTTGCTTTCAAGGTTTTTATCAGCCGTTGTTATCTGGACGGCTAGTTAAACTAGTTTTCCGATATTTTCGGCTGTAGAATTCAGCACCTAATTGAGTGAGCTCCTGAGAAATTTAAATGGTGTTTAGAACTTTAATATAGTTGAGAAGCCATGAAATGCGCCTACTCGTGATCAACAACTACGTATAAAGTAATTCCCCACAAGAGTAATTTTCTATTCTCATGAAAGTGTTGTGCTGAAGTACTTTTGTAGAACTATTAAGCTCTGCAATGCTTTGGTTCGAGATTAATTTCCACTTTAGTTAAGTTTGTTCTTCTTTTAATAGTTATGCGGATTTCCGTGCAGAACTTTCTTTAGTCTTGTTAATGTGTGGAGAGACGTTGACCTCGCTATCCCCAACCATCGTCTAGGTCTTATCAGTAGGTGCTCAGTGATGTAATGAACGACCGGATTGTTTCCTAACCTATCAATGGCGGCCGTCTCCTTTGATGATCGCTTATTTTATGAGTTTGCGAACTTTCCAATGTTAGTGCTATATGATATGCTTCGCCCAGTTGCTCACGTATTTTCCGTCCAGAGAAATTAAGCACTAATTGTTGAATAAACCTCTTCCAGAGTTAATAAGGTAGAAGAAACTCCATGATCACTGTCGGATTCATAATTTGCTCTCCAAAACCCAGTCTACCGTTCTGTAATTCTGCTATTTATTTGACACACTAGAGTGAATGCATTTTGCTTCTCTTGTGGTGAGTATTACGATCGTAGTTTCCAAGTGTTTAGTTCCTTATGAATTCGAGTATTCTGCTTCGGAAAAGAGCAGTATTTCTTCTAACTGAAAAAATCCCCTACTCTGCCTATTAAATGATGTGGGTACAGCATACAGATAAGGACCCATCCTGCTGAGTTTTCGGTTTGGAAAGTGTAAAAAAAAGTTCGGTAACGTTGTATCTATGCTAGGTCAAGAGCTTGTGTTTCCTAGAAAAATGTGCGGGCCTCCACCCCCACTTTTCCAAATCCTCATTCCAATGACGCCCGATAAATAGAAAAGCGACTTAAACTAATTGTTGGAGCTCATTCAATGATTTCGTCAACACTCACAGTCGGGAACAGTCCAAGCGATGCTTACCCACACTTACCCACACTGTCACACCTATGTATACCTACGCAGGTGCTAAATCTTCCCAGCCTAGTATCTTCGGCAATCTTAATGACTTATGGATCTTCCGTGCAAAAACAACGGTGTTTAATCATTCGCCGTACTCCAGAGCAATAAAATAGTGTTACAATAGAGATGCGTAGATAATCGACCTATTCCACTATCTACTAGTAAAAGCCATATAATCTGAAGTAATCATACGCCAAGGTAGACGCGATCGACTGTAAATATCCACTCCAGATAACCGATGGGTTATAAACGTTATGACGGTAGCACTCCCGTCTCTAACGATCATCGATATGGTCTGTGAAGAAAATCTGTGCTCATCGACTTTTTAAGTTATCAGTAGGATAATTTTCGTTCCTTTCAATGGCGTCCATGTGTGACATAACGAAAAATTTCGAATCCTGAAACAGTATTAATCGTAAAGTAAATAACGCTAAACAAACATGGACATTAAACCTAACCATCGAACAACGATTAATCCGATAGCTCGAAAGACAGACTTTCTATAAACTTCGGCATAAATAATCGATATATTTGTTTATACGTCCTTATGAACTGATTTTGTTGAGCTGATGCGAGGTTGGTAAATGTTGTCGTTGTTGTTGCTGCTGTTGTTGTTGTTGATGGTGGCTGACGTTTCGGTGATTTCTCCTTCCTCAGAGCCGTGCTGTTACGTGTGGGACTAACCATTCCCGAAACAGTAAGCCATCGACCAACAACGACAACAAAGACAACAACAACAACAACAACAACAACAACAACGACAACTTATACCAATCTCGTCGCATCAACTCAACAAGATCCCTTCATAAGAACACATAAATCGATAAATTCAATACTCTGGGAATCTAGCAAGCATTGGAATTCCTTCACGGAAAAACGAACACCATATTGACCTCTGTTGGTGTTCAACCAAGACTAAGTAGCAATATTTAGCATTCATAAACTAAAGGTGCAGTGGAGAATCTGGACTGAGAATAAAAATAATGCCACATTTGGAACTTAACTGATATCCAGAATCGATTCCTCATGAAATGAGGGGAATTTTAGTAGTACTGTAAATCTGAGAAGACTAGACATCCGTCAGAAGAAGTTCTCCTTCGAAAATGATTTGATGTTCTTCGTAAATACGAGTTAGTTAATCCGCAATGTTTCTCATCGAAACACGCAATGACCGCACGGTTTTTCATCGCGACACGCAACGTCTACACAGTTCCTACACGCGGCGGCGTTCGTTGGTGATTAAGCTGTTCCATAAAATTGAGCGTGCATGTGGGAACATATCCTCTATGGGCCTACTTGAAAGGTGTCGTCTCGTACGAATATGTCACGTCTATCACGCACGTCTCGTTCTCTAATTGTCAATTCCACGATCACCTAGAGGTAAGACGGCACACGACGACAAACGACTAGTTAGGGATAGCGTCCTGGTAAGTAGTAGGACTAAGTAGTAAGAAATGAGGAGTTTCTAAAGGTTTCTCTTCACTCCTAGCAGCTTTGGCCTTCCACCGTTGTCATCTTAAATCTCTCATTTTCTTCTTATTTTATACAACCCATCTTCACATCTACTGTGCGGATCCCAGCAGTTCTCATATTCGATTCGTTTCCTCGTATCTACTATCCACGAAAGTCTTCCATCTTCTACGTGTGGCTTCGGTTGCTGCTCGAGGATTTTCATCCCATCTTGAATGGCGTAGAATGCTGGTCGAACAGTTCTCCCTGGTGTCCTGAGATAACCGGGCTGGAGCGTTCCCAGTTTGATTGTAGCACGTGATTTTTTTTCTAGGCAAGTCCGGTACCACTTTCCCGACCCCGGAGAGATGGAGGGCTTGGTTGGCCCGGAGCGGAATCGAACTAGTACCATGCTCATGATGACCGACATCAGTGCCACTGTGCTATTCGCCCTCTAGTCTCGCATTGTCATTTTGAATTTAAAAAACGCTGATCGCTGTGGTAAAAGCAGATATGTACACATCCATCATAAGCTTAAATCACTGGTTCCGTTCTATGGTAATCTATTTTTCTCTTTCTAATTATATTATAAATCGATAGTATATTAATTAAGGGAGGTTTCGCTAATCGTTCAGTGCCTCTGAAGCTATTATGTTCTATTACTTATCTTCATGAGAGTTTATGCTATAATCCTCATCCATCCTTCACCCCTCTCTCTTCCGCCGACCCATAGTTCCTTAACGTTCCTTAGTAACATAGATGAAATCAGTGTCATGACCACTGCTACTTAGTGGTTCATTCGTAAGAGTGTTTAGATTAGTGGGAAATGTCCTCCTACAGTGACATTACAATGAGTCACGACTCTCAAATGGGCAGAAAAACGGCTGCTCTTTGATTGACAGCATTGCTACTGGATGCTGGAAATACGAATACGGAAGGATTCGTTGGTATTTACTTATATGTTCTTATGAATTGATCTTGTTGAGCTGATGCTAGGTTGGTATAAGCTGTTGTTGTTGTTGTTGTTCTCATTGTTGGTCGATGGTTGACGTTTCGCCGAATTCGCCTTCTTCAGAGCCGTGCTGTTACGAGTGGAACGAGTATTCAGTGGTATGTTTTATTGAGTAATGAAGATGTTTTCAGGACAAAAGAAAGCCAGAAAAGCGAAGCGCAGCTCATTATAGAACTGAGATGGCCTCTTGGATTCTTCATCCGTAAGTTGAATAGAATTACTGGGCATGCACTGGACTAGTCAGAGTTGACGAGGCTGGAGGTAATTACAGTAGTAATAGCCTCTTCGTCGTAACATTTCTCAACTTATTCATTACAATGCAGATAAAGGTCTGAACTGTTTTTATCGCATAATATCCTCCTTTACGACCACAATGATGCTGAGGTCTTTGCAGAGCTCCGGACCACAGGTATCTGCGGTGGGGATCGAACCCGTTGTTACCCTTTCAGTGGGCTAACGTGTTCACCACCACACTAAACGCAAATCGCGTACAGTGAGCCACAATCACTGTACAAGTAGTGCTATAGGAATTTTCAGAAAAAAAGTAACACGAAGTGAAAAAAGTCGCAGTGCTACATGTCAAGTGCGTGTAAGCGGTCGAATTCTTCTGCCAAAAGCATTGAATGTCGACTGGTCTCTCACAGTTTTGCAATTTTCTATTTTCTACTTATCTTCGGTTCGATTTATTTTCTTCCTGGTTGCTTAACTGTCGTCGTAGTCGTGGTTATTGTGAGAAGATTTCTTTCTTCCTACTGTTTTCACGTCTTCCTCTCGTTCACTTCGTGTGACTTCCAGTGACTTTGTAAAGTTTCTTTAATATTTTTCTCCTCGTTTTCTCTAATATCATCGATGGCTTTCTCTAGTTCTTCCTCTATGAAGGAGCAGCATTTTGCAATCGTTTCAGTTTTTGTAACTGAAGTAATTTTCAGTTCCTGAATCCGTGATTTTTCCGGAACTTTCTGAACGTTTAAATGTTTGTTGGATATGAATAATATGATTTGTTATTGATTACAAGCTGCTTTCCAGTCTTTTTTCTGGTTCTTCTTTAACGATGTCCTATTTTGGTGAAATTTCTCAACGAGCAGCTTTAGAGGGAATCCGCATGCTCGTGAAGATTCTTTTGGTATCACCTGTATCACTCAATTGTAGTCCAGTGGTTCCATTGGATTCATTTGATAGTATTTATATACTTTACATTTTTTCCAATCCCGTCCAGTGTTAACCACCAAGTGTTAGTCGTTGACTCTCACAGCATTTTCGGAACCCTTATTTGCATCCTAATGAATCGCAACCTTAGCCGCTAGTGTTGTTCGATGGGCGTGTCGTCGTGACCCATCGCCGTCTCCGCCCTGGTCCGTCTTGTTTAGGAAAGACCCCTATCATGTGTCGGGAACGGACCCCCATTGCGGTTATCTCGTTATCGTTTCGAACATTTTTCCACTTTTTATGGCTCGTTCGTATGTCGTGTCTATACGGTCTTAAGTGAAGATCTTCAAACTGTCCAATTTGGTCTTGCTTTTTCAGAAACGATTCACTTAAGCAAGCGGCTATTCCATTCTTCTAGCATCATTGCTGCTCTTAGTACCGGGTATGCAGTACTGCTAGTTTTCCAACAACATCGATATTGATTCCTAGGGCTTTAAACCGCTCAAATATGAGGCCATTGGGGCTTTTAAGCCTGCTGCCCTCTATGTGCCTTCTCGGCTCCGCTTCACAAGGTATATATTGTTCTATGCCTACGTTTTTTTCATTTGACGTGATTATTCTTTTCTTTTACTTGACCTATTCCAATACATTCAGTCAATATGACCATGCTGTAGTTAATTGCGTAATCGCAACCTATTTACACATTAGCTTGTTACTGTCTCGTCAAGGGTCTATCAGAGAGATTGACGTTTGAGAGAACTGCCTTTTTCAGCTATAGCACTCTATAGTAACCAGTGATAGTTATTTGCTATTGTGTTCCTTAGATCCTTGTCAAATTCCACGCTTTCAGTGCCTTCCCTAGCTCTCTTTTGAAAGGTGGTACGATGGGATATGATGTGGGAATAGGGTAGGGAATTCTAATCCTTCCTGTATTCCTGGTGGATTGTGGGTATAACTGTTTGCGATTAGGTATTTGAGAGATTTTGATTAGCGATTGATATTCGATAGGCCGCAACTGTCGCTCACACCTCAACCAGGTGTGTAAAATAGGATGGATGGCGCTGGCGATAGCGCACACAACGGATGTTAAGTTCATTGTTATAGATCTAAAAGTGTTCAGAGCACGTAAGTATAGAAACTCTGAACTTTTTTCAAATCGATCATCGTTTAACCTCGGTATTAAAACAATCAGCATGTGTTTAATTTGTTGAGCTTACATGAGGTTGATAAGCAACTGTCACTCAATTGACGTTTCGACGTATTCGTCTTCATCAGAGCCTATGATCCGAGTCGATGGTCCGAGTCCTCTGATAAAGACGAAGATGTCGAAACATTAGCCGAATAAAAGTTCTTTATCAAGCTCTTGTAAACCCAAGAATTTAAAACATGTTGATGACTCCGAACATTGTTATATAACATGGGCGATATATCATTTCTCAATAGGAACGGCAAAAAAGTTCGATGATCCCAGCATTTCTTTTTTCCTGGCCTTTGAAGTAAAGTTTTAGTAACGAAAACGAGTTGTACTAAACCTATGCAGAGCACTTAATCCGTCAAAAACTTTACTGTTAATCAATACATATCTCAGTTACGGGGTCTCCTACGAGGGCAGCACATTTTTTAATGAGCAGCGAGGGCCACAGAGAGCTCCCAGCAAGATTTCTTCCAGGTTCATGATGTGGGAATGGTTGCCGGAGAGCCGAGAAATGAGATGAAGACAAAAGAATGAATGCATTAGTGCGCGACCTCAGATGACAAACCCAGTTATTAGGCATACTAATTTCCTGACACCGGTTCCACGCACACACATATTCTAGCCATTATTTGCATTTTATGCTTTTATCTGCTTAAAGATAGGGGTTAAATGTTTTTCATCTTTAGAAGTGTCATTATCTTTCTCAGTAGTCAATGTTTTTATACAGAACACGTCTTCATCTCTAGAAAAAATAACCCACACAACACAATGGTTGCTGACGTTTCGGCAGTGTCCCCGTCTTCAGAGTCTGGAAGGGTACCTTTAACCCTTGAAGCCACCGTTGCGCTGTATGTGTTATTTTTTGTACAGAGGTAAACGTATGCTGTATTAACAACCTCGCAATTGCTGAAAAAGATGACGACACATTTATAATCCAATGCCGAGACTAATGGAAAGCCGATCTTGAGAACTTCTACGTTTTTGTTCCTATCAGTGTGAGTGGTGGAGAAGATTTCCTGCAAATAATGAGCAACCCATTTTTGTTTTTAAAAAAGAGTTTTAATTGAGAAATGAGTGACTTTCGCGGTGTTAGCAGGATCGAATTTTTCGCGAGAAGAACAGAGGTGAGATTCTTTTGGACAAAAATTCACTTGTTATTCTACTAGGTTTAAATTTTAATCTTCAAGAAGACACTATTTCTTGTTCTAATTGCATTTTATGATACAACAATGGAAACATTAAACTTTACGGTGGGCTTGATTAATTAGCTCTCATACTTTATGCCTGGTACCAAACTATTCGCATGGTGGCAAACCTTCTGATCCACAAGGGCGATGACTACCTGTGGTGGTGTCTACGTGGGGCAGACTTTGACTAGACTGACCTCAGGACTTCAGGGCACCACGGTAGCTAAACCAGCAAAACTCCGAAAAAGTGGAGGTTATGCTGGGGCCCACACATCCAGTGAAGATGGGCTATCCGAGTATCTAAGTAAGTATATGCATATGTATACGTATATACGTATGTATATACATATATATATGCACATATATGGTAAATATGCGAACATATATATACATGTGTATATATGAACAGTTTTAAATGCCCTTCTTTTATGGTTTCTCTAGAATTTTCTGTACAAATCGAACGACCTTGACTTTGACTTATGACCATTAAGAATAATGTACAATAATGTTGTACATAATAATACATATAGATGTATTGCTACTGATTTTGAATGTGAAAGTGGGATTTCTTTAGCAATGTGGTTTGATCGATCACAGTGAATACGCTCCGCAATGTTTGTGGCATATGAGTAAGGTTGACCATCTCATGGTGTTGATCAACATGAAAAGGTTAGCCGGCGTAGAACGTGAGCATGAGCCAAATATAGTAGTTGTCACTTCACTTTACGTAATCGCTTCACTAATCGGCCACGCCAACCATCCACAACGTTCTTCGTATTGCCGATATTATCGGTCTCATGTAAAGTTCAATACTACAATTTCGATGAAAGGGACAAACGTTTATGTTCCGTCTTTTCCCCAATCCGTTCTAGAAGAGGCAGCAATCCTGATGGGTGTGAGCTTAAGACATTTGAGGTGCTTGGTTTGATGACGATTCATAACCTCAACTGAGGAAAATGTAGGGGCTTTAGATAGGCCGATTGGTCAGTCACTGAGAATGTGACGAGGTTCAGAGGTGCAACAGAGATCCGAATTGGACGTGCATCATCGTTGATATGTCGTCTAAGGCCTTGTCGTTAAGTACCTTGTTATACTGTGAGAGTGATACCATGTGTTAGAATAGTAAAAACCACCGATGTCTGAGCACTTTTGTTTCGGAAGTAGTAAATTCTTGGTTATGCATAATGAGAATCGACTACCGGTGGTTGATTGAATAGATTTTTCGAACAGGACTTCTATATAGTGTTGAGATTTGTTTTGCCCAAGGAGCCCAGAACGCTAGTTTTCTCGGTGTTGACCGAGAATTCTTACTTGTTCCTCGGGTATCGGACTTGAATTCCTACGAAATGCAAATAAATGTTCTGCAAAAATTGCTTTACTTATTGCTGTTCTGCTGCCGCCGAATTCCTTGTATGAATGGCGAAACACAATTCTTTACAGTTAAGAATTCTCGATGATAACGATGGTTTAGTTGCTCAAATAGTTTTTGTGTATGTTAAGTCAGTAAACCAGAGAGTTATATCACTTCAAGGGCTTCACTACCATCCAAAATGTAACATGTTTCCGTTAGATATTTCACCACAGGTAAACAAACCTATTAACCTATGATGTTTTGGAGTTCTCGCATTGCCACTTTTATCTCACTGACTGCTGCATAGTCCAATGTAGAGAACGCCAGGCTTCTGATGAGTAAATAGATTTGCAATTGCGTGGCGTTGTCCCTAATCGTAATTTTCGAAAGAAGAAAAGTGTGAAGCTATTAGCGTCTCGCTATTGTCTCGACTATCCTGGCAAGTGACCGCACTATGTCAAGTGTCGGTACGGCATTTTATGGAAACGTCCAAGTGATTTGACGTTGCATACCCACCATACGAATCACAAGAATATGTCACAGCTACAAAATTGATTTCTTGCCAAATCCTAGCTCGATGTAGCTCTGAAAGTGCTTAGAAATGCTAATAAAATGTCTTTCATCGTATATGGCTATTTTAGTGATTTTGATGGATACGAGGTCTGCGACAACGGATCTGAAGTGGGATCAGTTATCTTTACGAGGAGATACGGATGGCGTGAGTGATTGACATTTTTTGTTCGATTCCAATTTTCCTAGCATCAATTTTTCTTTGTACCAATTTTTCTAGCATCAATTTTTCTTTGTACCAATTTTTCTAGCATCATTTTTTTTTTGATTCAGTTTTCTGTGTGTTATGACGAATGCGTGTGTCTTTCAGAAACACTAAATAACATTTTAAGTATATTTTATGGTTCTACACTTTCGTTTTCTTTCTTTTTTCATTCATTTCATCCCTTCGTTATGGTGGTTTCGTATCTGTTTCGTTACCATATCCCACCAATGTTCTTACTTAACAAGTTAAGCTTAGTAGCGCAATATGATCATTTGCACTTAGGCCGCATTTAGGCCTCTCAGGGAAACCACCAACCAACTAAAGGAGCCCGAAAATCCGCGCTAACCTTTTTGATTCAACGGTTCTCCAAGGGCTATGTTATGCTACTGAGATGTGGGCTTTGAAATTTAACAATGTTTCCATAACAAAAGTTTTCAAGAACATGTGTCGCTCAACACCTAGAATCAGGTTGCTTGTGCCGTTGAAGGTAAAAGTGTTTGAATCACTCTCGAGTCAGTTCATCGCACTCCACGGTCAAGATGGTCATTGAGGCCATTGAGCTGATGATGGTTCAGATTTCACGCTTCTGGTCATCTCTAAGGTCGCCAGCTGCACGTACTGTGGCGATGCGATTTAGAAGCTATAGCTGATATAACTGGTTTATTTGCCATTTAATCTACTGTTTAAGTACCATATCTTTTATTCTGCATGTTTTTTATTATATGGTTGCTACTGAGAAGAAGATATCCAAAAGTTTATTTCTGATCCTGTCTAATTTATCGGGCCAAACCGGAAGTTAAATGTGCTGAAATTGCTTTTTCTCAAAGATTTTGCGGTTTAATTTCACGAGTTTTCTACTACATAATAGTTTCCTGGATTCCTTTTCGTTCACCTTTCGTGTCAGACTATCAGTGGCTTGATCCTTGCACTTTTTAATTAGCGAGGCAGTCATTTTGCTGGCGCCAGTATGTCGCACAGTCCAGGTGCCCTTTTGTTGCCCTGTTCTTTCTAAGCAGTTTGGTCGTTTTTTCCTCCTCGATCTGAGTCTAAGTTGTTTTATTGAATACTGGATGTGACGTATAGAGTCGTCGTGACAGATGGGTACAATGTACTGAACTTTGTTCCTTAATTTATCCCTAGGTCTAAATCATGGTGAAGAGTTCTAAAACATTTTTATATTATCAAAATCTCTTTCAATACTCCACGCTGTATGTTTTTGGTATCATTCTCGATCTTCCAAAAGATGTGTTTCACCTTGGCGTAGATTTTATGAGAAACGGCGCCGATTAAGGACACAATAGGAAGTAACACTCGAAGGTAAGGTCCATTGGGACGAGCCGGCCCAGTACTTTCGGGTTGGGGAAGCTTGAGGTGATTTTGTAGGATTCCATCTCATATCGCCACTGAAGTTTATTGTCCAAAGAATTTTCCGTGCTCACAGTTCACATGCGCAAACCTGTCTTCGCGCCTCTATATCAAGTTGTGTACACTTTTGCTTTATACTCTTTTGCCTTAGTGCTAATCCATCAAATAAACATTAAATGCTCAGCCCGTTTGCATCGCTGTGCTCCTTGAAGTTGATTAGGTTAAAGCTTGAGGCGATGAACAGCAACTGCATTGCTCTCTATAATCTTATTTAATCTTTATCTAATGATTTTCTAAATTAGGAACGCTAATAGAAGACGTTGAAATTCAATTAGTGGGGGTGAGCCATCGATACGCGCTGTGGTCGACCCATAACTGAGAGAAAATATTTGACCAATAACGGTTTCCGAATTGCATATGACCACTTAGCGCTTGGTTGTTTTCTGAGTAGCCGATATTTATGACCGCTTTAAGCTTCATCAACAAAGTGACATTTAAATGGCCGTTAAGATGGGTATTCTGTCCAGTTTATTATTTTAGTAAGGAGGGTTTTTTTCTAGTACAACCCATTAATAAGTCCATCTTAGGTGAACTTTCATTTCGTCCGTTTTCTGTTTTCATTCCAAGAAGGTTAAGATTGATGGGAGATGGTATGTGTAGTGTGTAAGATGAGGTTATGTCGTAATGAGCTGAGTGGGAATGCCTAAAATGTAGGAGCGAAAGAGGATGTGCAGCGTAGTCGAGGACGACGAGATTGTAGTATGAGATAACGCCGAGACCGGGCTGCTGCCTAAGTGGACATGGGAGCCGTGCTAGAGCAGGGAATTCATTGCTACAAAACACGACCTAGCGTTCTACTAGTGTTGAGGAAGATATCTTGTTCAAAGTATGTGATAAATTGCTTCTCGTGGTGCAACACATGGTTTCATGTGGTACAAGAGATGGGCCAATTTCTTGGGTCTACCTATTTTGAAAACTCCCCCGTACATTGTGAGCACGTTGAAGTTGTAGTTGGAAAATATGCGAAAGATTGTTGTTTTAAGTAAGCAGATTTAATGGAATTTTCCTAACATTTGAGGTCTTCGAATTTATAGACTCTTCTTCATAACCGTATTCGGATCTTTACTGAAGAATTCGATGTAAGATGTATCTTCAGATTATCAGTTAATTACTTGTTTCAGTGGACGGAAGAGTCTTGGCGTGGTTTAGACGAGAAATCGAATGAGCGTGCTTACGTTGCATGTAGTTTCCACGTTGCTAATCCTGGAAACTGGGTTTTCACTCCATTGATACCACGGGAATCAGCTAACATGTAAGTCACTTCTTCGTAGCATTATATCTAAAAGACAATTTTCTATCTTAGCCACGATTTGCTTTCATATATTTCGTTATCAATCGGCTGTGTTAAGTAACACGTTATGATTTATTTAGCTTGTACATAAACGTTTTATACAACACACGATCCTGTGATCAATACCACGATCCGAAGTCATGCAAAGAGACGTTCAACCTATATGTGAAGCAGTACAATCGCAAAGTAAACGATGTTGATAAGGAAACTTTCAACAGAACGATCTCAACTTGGTTTGTGATTTTCTAGAAATTTTACCATAACTACTGTTTACACATGTTTTTCAAGGTCACCCGTTTCGGTACTCACCAAGGATACCACCGCCGAGATATCTGAGACAACTCAATCAGTTACTCTACACCCATCAACGGAATTCGTCCGATTCGGTTTCGAAGAGAACGGCGTCTGTGTCTCATTACTTACTATTACTGTGAGTGGCTCAATAATTCTGATTTCTTCGTTGTCAATTTGAAGAGTACTGCACTAAGGAACTATTTAAATGGCGGGATATCATTCCTAATCGACCGTGCGCATTTTATTATGAGATCAGTGTCCTTAATCAGTACGGAGTCGTTCCGTCTATTCGGGTATATCTTTGGTCCGTATCGAGGCAAAGTGGATTGCGAATATTCCTCAATCGCTCTGTATCTTCCCACGTTATGTTTTCTTTGGAATACCAAGCCATTGTTGATAAACTTTTGCCATCTTTTGTCGCTTAAGGATAAGAATATAATTTCTAAGTGGCAACAAAGCGATGCATCTAAACACTCTCTAATGTCGAGTGCGTTCGATGGTCTCTTAAAATTACTATGTAACACCTCCCTTAACGTTAAGGAATGTTTTTCTCGAAGGATTTAATGGATTGATTGACAGCGAGTTGACTGAGGAAACTGATTTATGCAAATGTGGGCATGGACGAGATTTCGGAAGATTTATGCCTGTATCGAAAGATGTCTCTTAGATTCACAGGTATTCTCGAAGCAGAGGAGTATATGTATTTAGGCACGCTTCTTGGGTTTTATTGCTGTTTGATGGGTGGATGTTTCATTTTAGGGCACATTTCGTGTGCATGTTGCCTAATGAAATTGGGTTGGAGATTACCAGGCGCGACGTGATGGAAGTGAATTGGATGACGTGTATTGCGATTGGAATACGGGGTTACCCATTCTTTCCATAGATTCGCTACTTAAATTTGGGTTCACCTTCGCGTTTAGGCCAACGTTCTTGACCAGTAAGATTTACTTTATCTGGGAAAGGTGAATTTTGAATGAAAATAAGTGCTTGCCGTTTTGAAATGGTTTATTGTTTCAATGTCAAACAATGAATCGTTGCATGAAGAGGTTCTTAGTGGTACAGTTGTTATGAAAAGTGATGAAAACAACGTGCTGTTGAGGTCCTGTGGATAGAACTGTGATTAATTGGAAGCTCAATGCAGACATTTGAGGTAGAAATCGCCTACGGGAGGCCACTAGACCTTAATAGTAGTAGCAGTGGTTGCTATTGTTTGGTCTATACGTATTTACATGTGTGACAGGTGAAGAACAACCAGATGAGGCAGTATTCACTCGCTCTCAGTGACCTACGTTCGTGTGGTTTGTTGTTCAGAGCTGTTTGGTGTGGAGTGTTCTATTCATTAGGGGGTCATTTAACACCTTCGTAGTGGGAGCGCGAGGTGCGTTGTGGCGGATGTTTGCTGACGGCTTTCCTGATGCAAAGGGTCAACCTTCGAGTATATACCAGATCGCTTGTTTGACGAAGCGTTTTCTCAGGCCAGGGCCAGAAAAGAATTGTGGTAAAGCGAGTGACCGTGGATGGTTTTTCGCGTAAATGCGCCTATTTGTTCCATTTTTATCATCTTCGTCAAATATTACATATTCGAATATTTGTTCTCCAATTTTCAAGTCTCTACAATTACATAATATTGGTGAGTTCTACAGATTTTACATCTGTATAGTTACGTCAAACATATAGTCTCTTGGGAATCTGTCATGTGTTTCGACTTAGTTGTCATCGTACTCGTGGTATCCGAAAACATTACGGAATGTCAACAGGTGGTAGTGACATTGCTCACCTGCTGTTAGGGCGTGTTGACCGTTCACTTAACAGTTTTTACGTTTGTGTGAACAGGTGATAAGTTTAGAACTGTATGGATAGAAATTCCCAAGATAGAAGAATGAGTCGGTGTAATAGATATGTGTACAGATTTAACGTACTTTTTGGCTATGAAAAACTTCAAAAACTCTCAATGTGTCTGTTTATGTTCCTAAATTATGCGCTAAAAAGGCTAGTTTTCCAAAAATAGTCGAAGTTCTTCCCCTAAACGTCGATAGATTACGTCTCGAATAGCTACCTGTTTACCATCACTTGTCGGTTTCAAAAGGTTGTTTCGTTGCGTTGGGAAACAGCATTCGAGAAGAGTTTAAAAGACATGTTTAGAATAACGTGTAAAGCATGGTAGTTTTGCTGTTTGCTTCTTCTAGAACAAACCTTTTCTCATGACATTGGTGAAAACCCTGAGTTATATCCAGTCGTGGTTTCTTGATACGGCATGCTGAACCATGAGGTTTTATTGCGGGTTATGACAATAAAACGGCGCAAGGAGGTCGTCATGGATTCGGTGGGTGATGTTGTTCGATGTCGTGCACGTCTTGTCATATGTCGCCTGTGAAGCGACGTTTTGAATGTATATTTACGAGCGTCTCATTTATTGCAACACTGCACGAACATCAAACAATCTGAACAGTAATGAATACTGTAATGGGTTCAGGACAATAATAAATGCGGATTAGCAACGCTACATACGCCACAAGATCGTGTACATCTGTGTGTCTTTGGTAAGGCTGGTGACCGCTAAGAAAGCCAGGGTCTTTGCTATTTGAGTTGACCAATCATTATCTCGTTTCCTGGAACATTGCATTGCATACGGGTATAATCGAATTGCGCAACTTAACCTCAATTGTTATTGTTGCGATCGGCGGGAAATCTTTGTGATAAAACACATTTCTACCCTATAGTTACGGTGTGAATCTCAATCGATGTTTTCTTGTGGCTCGAGGTCGTTCGTTAAATGGAGCCCATTTTCCCGATGTGAATTCCTACACTCCTGTCAAATAATATGTTCTAAGGTTTATTTGGTACTTGTGTTTACTTCAAGGGGAGGAAATCTGTTAAATAACGCAAATAAATACGGTTCATAGGAAGAAATTAAAGGTTAGTGGAGAACTGGAATGCTAAACTCGAAGTGCTAAATTAATTGCGTTTACTATTTACTATTTATGAAAAGACAAGAAAACCGCAATGGTCTGCTAACTTAGTTACGTTGGATTACTTGAGTAAGAAATTTGGTGCATAGTACTGCCTACGATTTTGTTTTTTACTTGGCTTAGTTTATTTTTTGTTACAAATTAGAAATTCTTCTATCCAACTAGATAGTTTTAGTTTTTGGGAATTCGTTTTTCGGAATATGACTAAAAGGTATGTCAGTCGCAAGAGGCAAGATATTATTCAGCTGGTTTCCTTTGGAAGCAGTGCGTATTTACATCATACGTAATGGGGTGAGTGTGATTGACATATATGTAGAAGTAGTGGCGCAGTCAGTAATCTCCGTGTTCCTTTCTCGTCTCGCTTCCCGTTTTCGTGGCGTCCGACTACGGTCGTGATATACGTCGTTCGCGGTCGCTTTGCTGTATAGAGAGGGCATCATGCTCTTGAGAACATGGCCGACCGGCGTAGAATACATCAGGCTTAAATTTTGGGTCTAAATTGGCAAATTTAATAATATTTTAGTTCTTCACTTAAATCTGTAGTAATAGTATTCGACGTTAGAGATTCCCCGTTAATCCCGACACCACTGAGTGATGTGCTTATTTTGTGACCTACATAGTGGTAATCTGCCCATGTATCAATCCATTATTTTTTATCTTTCAGAACAAATTAGATACCAGTTTGCTGATTGGGACTCCGGGGTGAGGGGACGAACCAAAAAGGGCGTGCGTGCATCACAGGGCACTCCTAACCCTCATTCTGCTATATGATCCTTGGAATAACTAAGGATTTACAACAACTATTTATATTCCAGTTAACCATATTGGATGTACAGTTTTCAAGAATCTTTGTTGTTGATTTTTTCATGTATAAGACATTGAATATATTTATGCAATGTGAGAAATTAAAGCAACGGACGCAGCGCTTAGAAATGCCGTGCAATCAATTAGCGTCCGCTCTGGATCGACTACGCTGGCCAAAAAAAAGTCTAATTACCCGCGGTTCGATAGATTTGCAGCTTCTCTGTGGAAAACTCTCTCCAATGCACACGAGTTTCCTTATGCCTGTGGCGTAAGTCTGTGAATGGCGCTTTGCTACGGCAATCCCAGGACTCTGTGGAGAATCGACGACCAACATTCAACGAGATTTTATGGTGAAGATTAAAACTTTTCAACTAGCAGTTGAATGCACGCGCAAATGCGTGGATGATGGATGCGATGAAAAGAAGCGAATGCGAGAAGTAGCGTCCACACAGTATATTACGTAGGACCACGTAAGAAAATAAAGGCAAAAAGCAAGGGGAATTTTAAAAAATGAAAAGTTGAGTCAACCAGGACTGTTGTGGGGAAGTAGTGCAGACGGTAAACGGAAAGGAATGTCTTCATAGTTATGGAACGCAAGTTGGCATTGTATATGTGACGTATATGTATATATATACATATATATGTATATATATACATATATATGTATACATATATATATATATATATACATACCTGTATATATAAACATAATTTGGAGGTAACCTGATGATTTGAATGGTTCGTGAATTTTGCAAAGGTTATTGTCATATTTTTGCGTAAATACAAGTTAGTACTCATGCACATGGTATTCCTGGTATTTCTAAGGGATGTCTTGTTTTATGGAGATTACTGATGTTAAATAACTAGCCAGAAGTGATGTATAGTAGAAATGCCACTATAATGCAACAATGGTGGCTTGATTGACAAGTGTGCTCATAATCGTTGCATACGTACTCGGTCATTAATACTGGGATAGGGTAGTGGATTGACCTCGGGATTACAAATATCCCTCCTTAATGTTCTTAAAAACTAAGAATTACCTATCTGCAAGATAAGCACTTCATGACATTAGAGTAATTGGTAAAAATGGGCTGTAGTACTATCAGTGCCCAAGTTTTCTCTTTTCTAGGTCTACTACATAGTGTGTGATGCGACTGTCACAAAATTCACCAAGTACCCAGTAACTGTGACATCAAGTTCTCGTGAAGAAATGGTGAAAGTTACTGGCAAATGCGTTACGAATGCGATGCCTGTTCAGAGTGGTACGTATAGTTTTATCCCATTTCTTTGTCGGTGTATGTTTTCGATTGTTTCCTAGTAAATCTTATCTTTTTCTTAACCGTTTCCTTGATGAGCAAACACGAGGTTGTTATTATAGCATTTATTAATTCACAAGGGGGGGACGTTTCAGCAGTTTCGCCATCGTCATAACCTGGAAAGGTCAATTTGACATGGAATTTGCTCAGCCAAACACTTTCGTAACCTAAGCAGGTAAAACTGAATACATATCTTTTTCTTATTTATATGTGTTTTAGAAGCACCGACTGGTTTCTGTACTTCATCTGGAAGATGGAATCATCTCATTGGTGAATGTGCCTGCAAGCCTGGTTATACTAGCGATCTTTTCATTGGAGAGAATAAGTGTATTGGTAATTTTTTTTTCGAGATTAAATGGTTTCATTTTTGTTTGTTTCGTATGCTGTATGGGATAGGTGACCCTCTCTGGAGGAAATGGCCTGTTGACGGCCTTCTCTAATACTGTTGTCGTGGCAGGTAATAAGGTATTATGGTTTCGATGAGTAATGCGTATATTCGGCACTTTGGCGGCCTGTGTAGAAAGGTCACTACGATGATGTCTATTCAAATGAGGAAATGTGATAATCATGGCGAGCAAGTACTTTTTGGTATGGTAATGGACTCAACCACCGAGGTCATCGGAGATGGGTTGCGTCTTCCTTGCCTAATTGAAGCCGGTCGCACGGCGGATCCAAAGGGAAGGCGTTCATCACAACATACGGAGATCACCATAAAGCAACGACTAATTAGAGCGGCTCAAGAAACACGCCGCTTGGCTTGATTATACAACTGTCGCTAGGGGGTAGTAATCGTTGGTTTAGTGATGCGTGAAGCACATAGCGTTTGTTTCTTGGTGGACAAGGGTTCGTTTTAACTTAGGGTTTTCGAACAAAATGTTTTCCATGTTAGCATGTAGGCTAGGTTTCCTGCGCCTTGTTTTGGTTCCAGTTTGATATCGCACTCATTAGAAGAATGTTTTTTGTTGCAACTAGTACTTTCCTTTGTAAAAAAATATTATGCTGCCCAATATAAAGTCCTTGAGCGGTGGCGAACGATTGTAAAATAGTGTTCGATTTCATTATTACCAAATGTCTTTACTCATAAGGAATCCGTATTTTCTTGATATCCATTTAATGTTGAAAATTTTACTTATAAAATTAGTTGTAGTAAACATGTCTCATTTGTGGCCTTACGCCTCATTTCTTGTGATCAACCGCCGCGTCCCATCGTGCAAGGGAGCGATTTGCAACTTGCGAGCCGACGATGGGAGCTTAATTGCATGATGCGATTATCATGGTGAAATGAGGATGAGAGACACGCGCATCGTGGTCAAATTCGAATATTTGTGGATGTGTGGTGGTAATCGCCCGGTTGGCCAGTCGGTATCCTAAGAGGGTTGGTATAGGCGACGAGCAGGTGCGAAGCGTGTACGTAGCATACATTTAAGCTTCCTAATAATTGCTAGGCTGATCCACTTAACTTCAAGGTGTAAACGCTCAAATAGCAGTCATGTCGGTTGTATACACGCAACGATTAAAATTTTTGGGTATTTTTGTTGAAGCATTTACTGCTCAGATGTGAAACTATTAGAAGTATAATGTGAAGCTCACCAAGACGAAAGAAGACTCTGTCCCCATTTTAATTCTTATTCCGTTACGGTCTAATTTCGTACTATCTTAATCGTCATCTACATTCCATGATTTTTTCGTTGACAGGAGCATTACCGGTTTAGTCGCGCCCGAAATCCATTTGTGAAACGATTTTGGCATGACTACGAAAAGGGATGTATTCATGATTTCAAAGATTTGTGAATAGTTCTTGCTAGCTACACATTTTCTTTAAGTCTATGCCTTTATTATGTAGTTTATCGTTAAGAAATAAAATTTGAGGACAAATGTATGTCAGCAGGCTTTCATTTTACTTGTCACAAAAAATTAAGAAAATTTGAAGTGGAATTCTATGTGTTTGTTAGTAATAGATAGGTTGCGAATAAAATACATAAGAATTATTGAGACGAATACGGCTTATAAAATGTGGTAGTAGACGATTCCGTCTTTCCTTCCGTCAGAAGTAGAAGGTAGGTAATATGATATGAAAAGTGATTAACGCATGTGGAGGCACATATACGGATCGTCTTCCGTCTGATACACATCTTTCGGTTGCGGCGGCAGTCTTTAAGATCCATCGTGACAAATGAGCGCTGTAGCGATTCACTCGTTCGGGGAAATAACAACGGTTTTCGCGCATGGTGTCTTTATATTTAACTTCATGAAATTATCACGTAATTTTTTTGGAATAATAATAGTTGAAGATGATTTGGACACTAGTACTTTTCATACCATTTCCACAGAGTATTTTGAATGTGAATGGTTAGTTAACTATCCAGAGAATGACAACGACGAGTTTCACGAGTACCGGTGGTGAATGACTAAGGCTGAAACGGTGACATGTATGTGAGGGCGATGTCAGTGTTTCTACTGTTTCATCTTGATCCACACGATTTTGAACTGACTCTTATGACGAGCAGACTTCTTTTATGAAATAATCGTCGCTTCAAAGAGGTTGATTTTAAGAACAGCGATTCGTCTCTCGGAGTTAGTTATGGTTTGCTGTTGATTACTTACTTGATACTTCACTAGTTGTGCAGGCCCAAGCGTAATCACCATTTTCTGGAGATTTTCTGGTTAACCCATTGTGGTTCCCTGGAGTTCCGAGGACAGCCTGGCCAAAGTCTGTCACAAGTCATCACCACGATAGGCAGTCGCAGCCTTTGTGGATCAGAGGGAGATTTACCACCATGCAACTTTGATACCAAGACGGTGGTGGATCGTCGTATAGGTTTACTCTTAGCTAGTCTTCCTAATGGAAACGCCAGACTCCTCAGTTTGGGAGACCCTGCCGGGGAGACGAATCCTCCCGCTGCACATCGCAGTCCGACACCTAGCAACACCTCCCAGCCACAAGGCGGTGAACCGTTGGGAGGGGTTGTTGATTAGAATTAGAGAATTGGTTGGTTGGAATATACGTTGCCTTATTTATATCTCAGATTGTGTCATGTTTACTGCGTTATCTTTCTGTTACCATTATTATTATATTATTGTTCTTATTTATATGTGTTTGGATTTCTAAGTTCTTTTTTTAAACCGAGCTGTAGTTCTCGTGTAAGGCTCCGCTTATACTTGGCCTTCATTTAGACAGTTTAATGAAGCATAATCTTTTATTTCACAACGGAATATCTGCAATGATTTCAATGCATAAGTGGCGAAAATAATCACCTCTCTCAACTTTAAATTATTTTCAATTCATAGTGAATTTCATTGCTTTAATAAGAAGCATTATGATTTAAAAATCTTTACTAGTAAAGCGAATAATTCCTTTTGCAGCAACAATTCCCTGATGTACTGGAGTCCACGAAGCGTACTTTTTCCGCTCTTGCTAGTTTAGACTGGGAATTTTAAAACTTTAAGATTTTTTAGCTGCCGGAAAGGGTAATAGTGAGTTCGATCCGTACCGCACACATCTGCGGTCCGCGGTTTTGCAAATATCTGAGCATAATTGTGGTTGTTTTGTTTCTATTTTTCTCCCACTTTTAATCTTAAAGAACTTTAATTATGGGTGAAAAGATCTTTATCAAGGTAATATGTACCATTAATGGAATAGAGGAGAGCCTAGTATATAAGTTTTAACTTCTGAACTCCTCTTCGGTTGTTCAACTTATCGGAAAGTCGATGCTTATGAGAAAAATCGGGATTAGTCCGTTATGTGAGCAATTTCAAGGTTGAACATGTCCGTTATCTTTTAAGAAGTGTACTGGGGAGCAGATTTTCGTTGATCAACGTTGTTACACTTCGTTTGGGAACGATTTTGGTTAATTCTCATGCACGCAATAGATCGATGTGATTGCCCCGCATAAAAGATATACCGCCAGGTGTGTTTGTTAGGAGAAGAGGTGATCGTTGAGATTTACGATCCTTATAGAGACCTGCCTCGAGAGTCTCATGATTTATCACTTATAGTGGTTGAACAATTGAGAGAAATTAACTGTATAATTGGAGAAATCTACGTAATTAGCGCCGTTGATGTCTTATGCTTGACGACTTTCCTTTTTGTAGATTTTAACATGCTCTCCAATAAGCAGCATCTATAAATACGATCAGTGTCGAGTTTAATCGGTGGACTTTTCCCATTAGTGGTTTGGCCATCTGTAGCACAATTTTGCACTCTACGGTGGTTTTACGCTAGTGTTTAGTAATAAGGTATTAAGATAGGGGAGCAAAGGGAAGTGGAATGTAACGTTCTAAAAGTTATAGTATCGGCGAACTCTTTCATGCGTCGACATTGTGTATTCTTTCGGGAAGAATCCGCTTATCCTTAGATCAGCATCATTTTGTTGCGCCAGTTGTCTGTTTGCTGTTTGATATGCGCAGACGAAAGTACCACTCAGATCATTGTCACTTATCCAAGAGCTACTGTTTTTGGAAAACCATCTTCCATGTTATGTTCGCTGATATCCGGCGTTAATTACTGTGAACACTTCCTGTACGCGGATGCATCGATTTCTTCCCATAGTGTATCGCTTGGTTTAGTATGCAAGTGACCAAGGCAAGTTTTAATCTTAAGATTTTCTCGATCCATGTCCACTAAAACAACTGCGATGGGTATGTTATCATTCGAAGATAAAAAGTAGAACAAGACGAGCAGATAAATTAACCAAAATGAAAATGGGTTGGAACCATCTCATATCGAGTTTGTTCATTGGCCATAGGAGCTGTTGTTTGCGAGGGTGTACTAGGATGTCACAATGTTTGACTTTTATTCGGTAACTATTTCTTTTTTACGGAAAGGTATTATGTGAAATATAACCACAATTATATGTCGTCTGGTTAAAGCGCCACAGATTAGGAGAGGTGGCTCGGTAGGTTGGCGTGATTTGAGTTCTAATCATTGCGTGTGTGGCAAAATTTAGTCGTCGTTCGGGGCAGCCACCAACGGAAATTAGGAATTGACATGTATGTGTTAAGCGTAAGCCTAGTGGTGCCTTACAGTGATTGCGGCTTTTCGATACTGTATTCTAGCAGTTTTGGACTATTACGTTCAACGGTTCATTTTCAATAGGTCTTCTAGCCTACGAGCATGTCCGAGTTTTGCTTATGTCGGCGTCTACTGCTAATCCAGATGAGCAGATTATGGAAAGCAGCAGGTGGTTGCCATCTGAGGACGCACCCGCATGTATTTTATGAGTCCCCACGTTGTTGCACCCAAGTGCCAAAATTAATTGCTCTCATAAAGTGTTTTATAATTAGTCATTACCGGCTGATATCCAGCACTAATGAATGGACATTCAAAAAAAATTCTTGATGATTTGGCAAGAAGCTACTAATTTTGTTAATTCTGTGCTGTTGATAATTGCTTCAGAATGTCCTGTGGGTAATTACAAAAGCGACCGGGGCAATGCATCGTGCCAGAAGTGCCCACCTAACTCGGAGGCAACAAGAAGCGGTAGTCTACACTGTACATGTCGTCCAGGTTACTTTCGTGCCGAGAACGAATCTGCTGATAGGCCGTGCACTCGTACGTCATACTTTGCCTTAATAATCAAATGCTGAGTTAATCATTAATGTTCAGAAAGCCCTAACCACCCTTCACGTCTTCATGTTGCTGATATCGATCAGTCTTCAGTGACATTGGAATGGGATGAACCGTCGTCGTTGGGTGGCCGGACGGTTAGTTGTCATCGAAGTTCTGTAGTTCCTAACATTCAATTTTTCCTTTTCCATACTTTTTTAAACAGTTAATACATTCAAATCAACTTCCATGGATCGCAATGCATACATGGTCGAAGACATTATAACTTTTCAAATGTTGAGAAACATTATAGATCATACTGACCTTAACTGACACAAAACTTACATGAAGACTCAGAATTTTGTTGTTCCTTTTTAGAAAAAGGTAAACAGAATACGTAGCCCACGTCGCATAATTTCTATCTTCTCCCACGTATTTTTCAATGGTTAGAAAATATTCGATGGGTTTAGAAAGTAACATATTCTTAGTGGAGACTTTGCTTTACCGCTGTATAAACGTACATATATGTTTTTGTTTCATTTATTTATTTATTGAGGAGCGAATAGCACAGTGGTAGTGATGTTCGTCGTCACAAACATGGTGCTACTTCCATTCCGCTCCGATCCAACCAAGCCTTCCATCCCTCCGGAGTCAGGAAATTGGTAGCTAACTTATCTGGGAAAAATTTCTCTCTGCAATCCATTTGGGAACGCTCCAGACCAGCTTTCTAAGGACTGTAGGGAAAATTGCTCCATCAGCATTCTACAACATTCAAGATGAAATGGAAATCCTCAATCAGCAACCGAAGCCGCACGTAAGAGTTGGAAGGAGGAAACGAATCGAATGTGAAAAGTGATGGATCCGCACGCTAGACGTGAAGACGGGTCATATAGAAGAAGTATTCGTTGATTTGTTTGTGACACTTGTAAGGTTACATAATTTTTTCTAAAATGTTGTGTCAGTCTTGAATCTATTTCACATTAACATTTCACCATAATTTTCAAAAAATTCGGAGCCTAGTGGAACTTCCTTCTAAAAAAAATTAGGTTTTCACCACTCGGTAGAATAAGAAGAGCCGGCAGTTGGCAGGGATCTGTAGCCTTTAAAAGTCTTTTTCAGTTGGTAAAGATATCTGTTTAAAATTGTACTTGCTGGATAGAATTGTTTTTAAGGACTTACGAATTTAAATCCATCTATACCATTGGACTGACTTTCAGTTAACCTTGAAACTGTTCAAAAAGTCAGCATTTTCTTCTTGAGCATACGTGAGGTTTGCAGTAACAAAATTTATTCAACACTTGCTGATTCTTCGGTGCTTCCGCTTTCTTCAGAGCCTGGAAAAGTCGAATTGACACCCAATTGACTCGCCCAAACACTTTCATAATCTAAGCAGAGTTAGCTCAATAGATAAATTTCATTCACATGGTAAAGAGCCTCTTTTAAACACTCACAATTTTGTTCGTAGTAAGCCTCTTAGTTATTTGGTGGAGACCAGCCGCAGAGAGTCTTGCATGGAGGAGAAGTGTGGCTGACTCAGGTCGAAAATCAACCTATGGTACGGCACGACGTTTATATCATTTGTTCTGCCTCTCTTCATATGAGCTGACATTACCCGGGCTGTTTTTTTCATCGTGCAACAAATGCCTCTTTGGTGCCGACAGTTGTTGTTACAGATAGAACTTTTTTATTATGTCGGCACTTTTTTTTGTTTTTACATGAAAAGTAGGGTAGAAAAAACCACACTTACCACTAAGCGTTGGTCGAAAATCTCTCGTATAAGTGTGTGAAGTCGTTAAGTTCACAATTGCTCTATTTTTTGAAAAAAAAGAGGAAGAAGAACTTTAGGAGATATGGTACGAGTGGGAATGTTCACGAGGTGATTGTTCTGTGGTTGTTGCAATACCTGCGGATAAAAAACTGTTGTCAAGAACGGTTCGGCTAATGGGTCTGAAACCTGACACGGAGTACTCGTTCAACATTTTTGCGAAAAATAGCGTGAGTACAGTTCACAAATTTTATACCATCACGGTAACTTAAGGGAAGCTTAGTATCTCCATTTCTTAAGGTATCCAAGTACACCGAGACACCAGCATATCGGGTAATCGATGTACGAACTCCACCTCTGACTCGATATGTCGTGAGTGGTCTACGTGTAGAAAGCGAGCAAAGAGACGGTATAACTCTTGCCTGGCTCTCACCATCTGTTGCGCAACGGATGAAATATGAAGTTGGTGGAACTACAATGGTGTCATTTACTCTGTAGATCATTCTGTTTACGCAAAAATTGGGTTTAGATTGAGATCAAGCCGAAGACGGGCAAAAGTGTCGTCGCGGTGACGGAGAACAATTATCATACATCATTAAACATGAATCCTAGTGTTCCATATCGCTTTAGGGTTGGTCAACTACTTACAATTATGTGTTTATCGAGTACTGAATCGTTAAATTTGAACATTGAATATTCCTAGTTGGAAGCTCGTATGCCGTTAATTGATGTTTCCGAATATTGTTCAGGTGCGAGTTTACGTGAGCGGCTGGGGTGAGTGGAGTGATCCGCTTTGGTACCAGCTCGGACGTGGAATTGTAAGAGTTAATTTTGGTCATTCGTAAACTGTTTACATTGGAAAACATGTAAAAAGTGGGAATGAGAAAATGGAGAAGGAATGGCAACATAATCATGCTAAGATATTTGCAAAACTTTTGACCTAGGCCAGATTCAAAGCCATTAAAGGTGTAGTGGGTAACAGGTAAGTTTCCGGAAAGGCAGGTATAGGTTCGTTTTTTTACAGGGCTTGGTGTCTAATCTTTGCAAATATATCAGCGTCTTAAACTTTTTATTTATTGCCTATTCCTTTTAACGGCAGGGTATGCTGCGAAATATAACTTCTATAATGCTGAGATATTTGCAAAACTCCGGATCGCAGGTGTCTGCGATTGAGAACGAACGCGCTATTGTCCTTTCCGGGGAGTAAGGCGTTCACCACCACACCATGCGGGTCCTATATTATCTCAGCATTATAGAAGTTATATTTCGCAAAATACCCTGCCGTCGAAAAGAATAGTAAATAGAAAAGTAAATAAAAAGGTTAAGATTGTAATTGGAACTATAGTCTTAGCTTAACTGGGTTCAATACCGATTTGGGCTCTCCAGATCAATCCCATTGACGCGTAGTTGCTGATGGCAAAAGATAGAACTAGCTGAGAGACAGGCGAAACGAGGGACCCGCATGGTGTGGTGGTGAACGCATTACTCCATGGAAAGGACAATAGCGCGTTCGTTCCGCACTGTAGACACCTGCGGTCCGGAGTTTTGCAAATATCTCAGCATTACAGAAGTTATATCTCAGCATCTTTATGGTTGTATTTCACATATTCTCCTGCTATGAGAAATTAGTAGACAGTAAATAAAAAGATACGAATGACAATACTGCTTTTCAGTCGAGAATGTGATAACCGCTGTCTCTTTATATGAAGTGATTGTTTTTTTTTTTGTTTAGTAAATAGTTTTTGCTTCTTGAGGTGATTTAATACTACAGAGTGCTATCACTACAGGTTCAAGAACAGCACGGTCCGGGAGCGGTACCATTTGGTGCACTTCCTGGGTGGGTAGTGCTGATGACAATGGTGTTGTTCGTACTCGTTCTCGCATTTCTGTTTGTATTATGTCGGCGTAAAACGCATAATCGGAAACAGATGAGTGATCTGGATGTGCTCGACACCTACAAGCAAGGTAAGTTCTTCTTTGAATTTTGAACGATACTCCTTCACAACACGATTGAGCAGCTTGTGTATCACTATCGAAAGTCTCGCTGCTTGTTGATTTGGTTCAGCGGTGTAATTTGTATATCCTATGATTACCGTCAACTGAATGAGGCTCGCAGTTAGGTGAATCTTGCCATATAGTCCTTAGAAAAAGTCATTTGCGACACTTGTTTGATACAAATGCGGAGTCCTGACTAAAGTTCCAGAAAACTGGATATGTTTCTCAGCTTGCACTATCTGCTTTTGTATCGTGTTGACCTGTGCTCCTTTTTTACAGACACGATGACACCAGATTACATTTCCGGTAACCGGCAATTCACCGATGCCTTTCGTCCCGTAAAACGTAAGTAAAAGCTTAATGCTACGTGACATCTCAGTGCTCCCCTATCGGTCGTTATTGCATTGCTTGGAATGGCTAGCATGTCTGAATGTCACCAAATTTCTCTTTCGCACATATCCGCAGTACTTTTTTAAGGAGTTTTTCCAGTAAACGCACCCCTCATACCATCTTATGGAGGAAGTTCCTCATCTCAACCACCACCGTACTACGGAAGTGGAGGAGCCCCATCCGCATTCAAGCCATATGTTGATCCGACAACGTACGAGGATCCAAACCAGGTGTGTTTTTAAAGTCTTGTTTTATGAAATAGCCCTCTTGTTGTTTACTGTCTCTTTCCAGTCCTTCATTTCTATTTTGGTTGTTTTCTTTCGCATCTTTCGTTTTCTTACAATTTTATTTTTTTTCTTTTACTTTTCTTTTATATGACACATCTTCCACGGAGGGCCTTCATATGAGGGATCTCGAACTGGTTAGTCGCGAGGCAACGTGGCGTGCTCCAGGTGGCAGATAGGGGGTTAATCGCGGTCCAAAAGCGAGTATTTAGCACAAACTTTTTGTATCTACGAGGGGTATTAATGCACGCATATGTGAGTGCGTTCAACTTTATGCGGATTGTATTCTACGACGAGTCAATTCGGCCAAAAGCCTGCAATCAACTGACAGGGAAATATATGGGAGGGAGGTAGGAGTCGCCTCCAGCAAATAAGCCTCATGTCCACTCTGGGAGAGCCTGGCTAGCTATCCGTGAGCATACCCAGCCTCCACGTTCAGAGACCAGCAAGTTAGCCTACGTGGGTACTAAAGTACTAAAACAGTAGGAGAAACGGGCCTCTTTCCCCTGACCGCAAAAAAGCCCCCAATTCGGCAGCGTTGGGTAGGACGAGTACGGAGAGGCTGCTCAAATCTCAGGACCAGTGGAAGCTGCTTGTATTACAAAGAACTATGGTGATGATCTGTCCCTACAATGCACCTACACTTGTTTCCGAGCCCTCGATAGAGGACTTGCTCATGCAAGCGAGAAAAATAAGGTGCGACGTCGTCGACACATCCGAAGCGAGACGACGCCACCCATTCAACGCCGTCTATAATACCGGAGAGGAAATGTTTCCCGGAACATGTGACAGTAGAGGAGTCGGAAGCGTCAGCGTTTTCGTCAACAAGAGTTCGTCCACGAACATCGATTCATTCGAACAATTTACAGCACGAATCGGACGTTTACGATTAAAAAGATGTGGATCAATACCGGCTTTGACAATCTTCGTCGTTTACGCACCGCTATCAAACTATAACGAAGAAGTCGAATTCTTCTATATGAACTTCGAGAAGTCCTACAGAGAAGGTCATACATTCTCTTCAAGGTCATCATTGGAGATTTTAATGCCAATATTGAACCAAGAAGAACGTCACATCGGAATCCACGGATTAGAATGGAAGGAATAGGGTGAACGGCTCTCCGAGTTTATCATCACGACCAAGACCATCCATGGTAACTCGCCACTCCAAAAAAAAGCCCGATATCGCTGTAGTCCCAAAATTCTACACGGGTTCAGACCACCGCGTCCTTCATACAAGATTTAGTTTTTTGCAGAAAGCAGAAAAAGCCGTTAAATTCAAAAAGCGAAGACCCTAAACTACTGTAAACTGGGATTTATTCAATTCATTAGTCGTCTGTTGGGGAGATACCGTTGTCGATAACATCGACAAGGAATACGATCGGTTCATTCAACATCTTCACGTTACTTCCATGAAAGCTGAGAGTTCGAAAGTCACTAAGAGACGTCTGTCTCCAGAACCTCGAGCTGGTACGCCAGCGTGGAATCGCACGAGCTGCAGACAACCGCGAACTGACGTCCGAACTTGCAAAACGGTGCGGACAAACGATAAAAGAAGTTCTTAAAGAGAGAAGATCAACACTAATGGTCGAAGCTGCAGAGGCTGGGAAAAGCATATGTAAAGCACACCGAAGCTTCGCCAACTACAAGACCAAAATGACTGCACTCCGTCGCCCAGATGGAACAGTTACAGCGTCCAGAAAGGCAATGGAGAAAATCATTCACGAATACTCCTCGGATCTCTTCGATAGCCACGTTCACCTTCCGTCATATGAAATAAAGGAGGATGGATATGTACCACTGGTTCTACCTTCCTAAATCGACATGCCATTTCTTCAGTGAAAAATGGAACAGCACCAGGTCCGGATAGGATAAGACCAAAACACCTGATGAACCTTCCATCAGTCCTCGTAAACACACTGGCTCGGCTATTCACACGTTACCTGTCTGAATGCGAGGTCCCTACTCAGTGGAAGACCAGCATGACCGTGTTAAAGGGTGACTTACACGATATCGGCAACTATCGCCTTAATCTGCTTGCTGTCTGTTGTCTAAGAACTTTTCACTCGAGTCATCCTAAACAGGATTAACAGAACACTGGACGAAGGACAGCCGTGTGAGCAAGCAGAGTTTCGAGAAGGATTTCGTGTGTTGGACCACATCTACACGATAACAAGACTCATCGAAGTATCGCAAGAGTACAAAAGACCGCTCTGTCTCACTTTCGTCGATTTACAGAAGGCCTTTGACTCAACTGAGACAGAAGCACTCAGCCGTTGATAGTCAAGGAGTCCCTACTCAGTAAATAAAGAATCTTCGTGAGCTGTACGAAAATTTCACAACGAAGATATCACTATTCTACAACAATATTAGTATTGACGTCAAAAGAGAGGTTAGGCATGGCGATACCATCTCCTCAAAATTATTTACCACCACCCTCGAGAGCGTTATACGAACATTGGAATGTGATCATATGGGAGTGAAAATCCATGGTCGGCACTTACATCATTTTCGCTTTGCTGATGATATCGTCCTTATAGCACCATACATTAGCCAAGCGGAACGAATGCTTGACGACTTTAATAAAGCCTGTGGAAAGATTGGTCTTCGACTAAATCTCACAAAAACGATGTTCATGGAGAACGGATTGGTTTCATATGTCCCATTCACGCTCAACGGAACGAGTGTCATCGAATGCTCTAGTTATATCTGTCTAGGTAGGGAAGTCAATATGATGAACGACTTAGCTGCAAAGTTGAGCAGAAGGAAACGAGCGACTTGGGGTGCATTCAAGAGCATCGAGGATGTAGTGAGGAGAAGAAAGAACACCCGGCGACGTGCCCACCTTTTCGACTCAATGGTACTTCATGCGTTAACGTATTCGTCGGAGACCTGGTCGCTGTGTAAATAGAATGAAAAATGACTTAGCGTTATTGAACGCGCAGTCGAAAGGACGATGCTGGGAATATCCCGTGTAGCGCTAGTAGTGGAAGGGATCCCAAGCTGCGACCTGCGTCAACGATCAAAATTCAAAGATGCCGTTCTGTACACTAAACAGTCGGAGATAAGGTGGGCCGGACGCGTAATGCGTATGAATGACAACCGATGGACAAGAGCTGTTAGTGACTGGATTCTTCGGGATGTCAAATGCGCTGCAGCAAGACCACTGAACCGATTGTCAGAGTTTTTCACGAAAAGCCTAGAAAAAAGATATGATGTTGAACAAGCGCCTAGAGCAGGGTGAACCCATTGGGTTACTCTTGCATGCGACGGGAGAAATGGAAGATTTACTGGCCCCAACTCGATGTTTTCGACATTAAACGGACTACTGGTGATAAAGGTGATAACACGTCTTCACGTCTTCTGTGGTGATCCTAGCACTTCTCACATTCTATTCGTTTCCTCGCATCGATTATCCGCGGAGATCTTCCAAATTTTACGTGTGGCTTCGGCAACTGTATAAAGATTTTCATTTTATCTTGAATGCCGCAGAATGCTTTTCGAGTCATTTCTCCCTAGAGTTCTGAGATAGCCGGGCTGGAGCGTTACCAGTTGGGCTACAGAGAGTTGTTTTTTCCCGGACAAATCGGGTGCCAATTTGCTGAACCCGGAGGTATGAGAGGCTTGGTTGGCGCCGGAGCGGAATCGAACCATGTTCGTGATGACCGGCGTCACCTATCACTGTGCTATCCACCATATTACCATTTTTTAACCATTTTACGTTTTCCGTTTTTATGGTTTTGTGTAGAGGAATATTGCAAATTTAACTGCATAATGCAAATAATTCTCGGTATGGTCTGTTCAGTTCTCTTAGTAAAAACGTTTTATTCCTTTTTCATGTTATTCATTTATAGGAATATACTTATAAAAGTAAAATATGCGTTTTTGGGAATGTTGAGTATAAGTAGAACGTACATTACCTGACACGTTAAATCTTTAAGTTTGCAAAAACTAGGCCGTAGGTGCGGTTTAATCTTTAACGAACTTCTGTAACAAATAAGGCTTCTACAGGCGTTGGTGGAATTCACTTTCGACATTGATCCTGCTGCTGTGTTTATAACAGAAGTGATTGGTGGTGGTGAATTTGGTGATGTCTGCAAGGGCGGTCTGAAGAGGAACATGATTGGCGGTGGTATCGCAAACAGTATTTTTGATAATGAAGTAGGTTATAGAACCAGTTTTAGAGAATTCAATCACAATGTAACTATTGTTGTAACAGGTGACTACATCCAAAAGCAACAGTTTTTCATTTTACAGGTCGATGTTGTGGCAATCAAAACGCTAAAGCCTGGTAGCACCTCAAAAGCGAAGGCAGACTTCTTATTGGAGGCCTCAATTATGGGCCAATTTGCTCACCAAAATGTAATTCGCTTGATCGGTGTTGTTACTCGATCGGAGCCAGTTATGATAGGTTAGGGCTTTTTCTTTAGTTAAGTCGTAGAAATCCATGTAAAGTCGGCTTCTAAGACATGAGATAGAATAACTTATTATGATAAATTTTTCAACCAAGCACTTGTGATTGCTTTTTGAAAACCACTTTATAATTTTTCATTTAGTTACTGAATTTATGTCAAATGGTTCGCTGGACTTCTTGCTTCGCAGCAAAGATGCTCGTGGAGAGGAAATTGGTTGGCCTCGGATCGTAGAAATGTTAAGAGGAATAGCAGCAGGCATGAAATATTTAACCGATAAAGGATACGTTCATCGTGTGAGTTTTTGACAGTGGAAGTTTTCTTGTGAACTGTAACTTTCGGAACACAATTGTTTTTTTAGGATCTCGCTGCCCGAAATGTATTGGTCGACTCGGAGTTGAACTGTAAAATAGCTGATTTTGGCCTCTCTCGTGGGGTTGATGATTCTGCAGAACAGGAGTACACGACGAATGGTGGTAAAGTGAGCATATCAACCTAAAATTGCTTTATTCGCACTATGCATCACACCACTGCGTTGTGCTAGGTAGAAAAACGCTACACTTCTTGAAGTTATCCTTAAAAACAGATTTCTTTCAGATTCCTGTACGTTGGACATCACCAGAAGCAATCACTCATCGTAAATTTACGGCAGCGTCAGACGTTTGGAGCTTTGGTGTTCTAGTTTGGGAAACTTGTTCATTTGGTGAAAGACCGTATTGGGATTGGACAAATCAGAAGGTATATGTGCACTTGTTACACTACATGGAAGGTTTCTTCTATTTCTGAGAAGAATGTCATAATTCGAAGTCTTCTTACGAGTTTCCTAATATATCATTGTATCGCATATTTCCGAAGTGTTGTTGTGGAAATCGTAAGAGTAGTATTGTAACAGTCTCCTAATGGCGAAGTAGTACAATAGTGTAGAGAAAATCTGCAATTGGGAACCAACGATTTTGGAACACCTTCAAGTGTTCGATAGATCTGAAGAACTCGGGAAATGGACTTGACATGAACTCGCTGATGCACAATTGCTGAAGCAAAGTCCCCTGTTATCTTGAGTTATTCCAAAAATAATAAAGCGTAAAGCTCTCGGCGTTGATCAATCCCTTAGGGATGCGCGATGTATTCTACTTCGTTAAGCATTCTTGGAATCGATTGGATGCCTATCTACCCTTTACAATGACTTGCGATGTCCTGCTGATGTATCGAGCCAATGCTGTTATCCTCCCAGAAAAGTCTGGTACCAACTCGCTGACTCCGGAGGGTTGGAAGGCTTGGCGAGCCTTGGGTGCCGGGATCGATTCCATGTGTACTGTAGGGCGCCTCCGACCACTGCTCTACAAGCGCCCTCCGAGTCACTCTACGCATATTAAATTAAACGTTGAAACTTTTTCTATTTGCTAACGTTTTTAGTCTTATCTTGCTTCTTTTTTGTTTCATGTGTCTCTCCTTCGTTCATATTTTATTTCGTTATATTAACTGCGAAGTCGCTTTGATTTAAAACTTATAATTCAGCATCAGTAAACATGTGTTTTTTTCCAGTCGTTGCACTCAGGTTTTAACTTGTAGGTCATTAGTGAGGTCATGCTCGGATATCGTTTACCAGCTCCAATGGACTGCCCTTTGGCACTACATCGGCTCATGCTGTGGTGTTGGCGACTAGACCGACACGAGCGGCCGACATTTGCACAGGTTCTCGCCATTCTCGAGAAATATGCGAGGAATCCTGAGCTTATTCATGTGGATAGTTCTACTTTGATTGCTGGAAGGAATGGAAGTTCAGTGGCGAAGTGAATACTTTATAGCAGTTACTATTTTTTGACTTTTTACAACAGGTTGGATTAACTATGCAAGAAAAGCTCTTAACATTGATCTAAGATGATTTAATGACAATTTTTTTTCTTCGTATTTTTGTTGAGCAAACGCGAGGTGTTACT
>UYYA01004238.1:0-36538 GCA_900624975.1 Angiostrongylus costaricensis | reverse complement strand
TCCGCCGAAACGTCAGCTTAATCGTGAACAAAGAATAGTAACACCTCGCGTTTGCTCAACAAAAATACGAAGAAAATCACTTGATCAATGCCGAGGTTAATAGAAAGTCGGTCGTGGCAGTTACAATTTTTTTTATTCCAGCGTCGGTAGTCACACAGTCAGCCGAACAAACGTCTCATCTGGTGATTCTATAATTTCGAGTGTACAAGTTTCATCCTACCCGACATTGGACGAATTTTTGCGGTCGCTGAATATGAGCCACTGTTTGGGAAAGTTCAACCAGGAGGGAATTTACACCATTGCAGAGCTAGCCCGGCGAAGTCATTTGGATATGTTAGCCATTGGTGTGTTCAAATGTCTTGTTACAATGATGCCGAGATATGCAAAACTCTAAACCACAGGTGTCTGCGGTGGGGAACGAACGCGCTATTACTCTTTCCTAGGGCTAACGCGTTCACCACCACACCATGCAGATCGTTCGTTTCACCTTTCCTTCAGCTAGTTTTCTACCTACCAATGCCATCAGCAATGACCCGTCAACGGGAATGATCTGGGGGGCTAATGTTATCGTTTTCGTGGGCTAACGCATTGACCACCACACCATGCGGGTCCTTTATGGTCTTATTACACTTTTTCGCGTTATTTCATCTAGAACTTTTCGTAATCACTTCTTTGACATTCTACAAATTCGGCCAGATACAATCATATGGTGAAGGAGATTTCTTAAATTATTATTTTTTTCCTTCTATCAGGACACCGTAGAATATTTTGTTTCTTACCAAAATTTTTCCACACAGCGAAGTGTTCCGCCGGCGGCTAGAAATTTTTTCACCGATATTATATAAATATCAAGACAACCATAACGGTGTTGAGATATTTGAAAAATTCCGGACATATCAAAAGCACACATGCGGTCCGGAGTTTTGCTAATATCTCAGCATCGTTAAGATTGTATTTCACATATTACTCTGCCGTAAAAATTGTGGTAGGCAGCAAATAAAAAGTTAAAATTATCAAAACAATATTACATATTTGCCTTATTGTTGTTATGTTGCTGTTTCTACCAGGCTTGATATCCGATGAGTTCCAACGAATCCGCAGTGCATTGGCTCACTTACAAGAAACTCGTGCTGCGGTCCGTGCTGTTGATACTACAACTCTACCAGTGCGATCGGCTACGATAAGGCCGGCTCGGTACGACGACGGATTCTTCGTCTAGTTGTCTGTCGTCATTCTAGTACTTATTTGTACAATATTTCCGAAGAGTCGTAATTCCCGATGTGCAGGTATCAACTTGTTTTCTACTCTTTCTTCCCGTCGTGATAATCCCGGCTAATTTCTTCTCCCCTATGTCAGTTGGTGGTATAGTGTCCCATGTGAGTAAGTCTGGCTTTAAAATTGAGTTTGCCTTCAACCATTTCTTATTACTTTATATCTCACATGTTCACTTCTTCAGTCACCGCATTTCGAAAGTGTTTTCTCCTTTGTGTATAGCGAATTTTTGTCATTAGGTTGCTATCAGATGTCATGTTGTTACGGCTAATGTTTGCTAAGAAGTGTTCATTTCTAAATTTACTGGTCGTTTTGTTGTTATTCCGATTAGACAAGTCTTGCTTTTGTTCCAGATTGAAAAGAAGTCTTAATCACCACAAAGATTTCCCTTTTTTCGAAATTAGTTTTGCTCAAGCCAAGTCAACATGCTAAATGGATTCTGCGTGCCTTGTGACTGTTTAGCGAAGCTTTCATCTAACCTGTTTTGCTCTTAATGTAAATTAGGTTTTATCAAATTTATTTTTCAAACATATTTGGTTAGGCTCGAATTGATCGTCCCTCACTACAGTTCTGTGATAAGAAGCATGTCAAATCTGAGTGGATATGATGCCCGCGCGACCGTATTTCGACGCGGTTTTGAGAATTAGCTTGGCATCTCATCTACGTGTCGTATTTCCGGCTATGCCGGTCTTTTGTATTCTCCAGGAGCCCTTTGTTGGCATTGTTACAGATGCTTATATATTGTAAATACATTGTCGCTTATGATGGTCTTTAATAAATGTTTTCAATGGATAGGTTTTTTTATTTTCTTTTTAGATATGGCCTATTTATCACTTTGTACGTCAATGCGCTCCAACAAGTGTGTTATCATAATACATTTCGAGGCAGCTAGCGTTGGTTTCAATGCGTATGATGGGAAGGTGACAAGGTTTTCTTTGAGTTGTTCGGCTTACCGTAGAAGATGCTTAGAAATAAAATCAGAAAAGGAATAACGAAATTTGCATTATTAATATTTTGAACGCAAACGCAGCACCAGTTAACGTTGACGTAGCGATGGAGAACACCATGGCGCCGTACCAGACGATATCGCGCTTGCACAATGGCATTGATGTTCGAAATACGGACCTTGACGTATGAATAAGTGAAGAGAATGACTGGAATCTTGTAGATAAAGTTCTGTGTATTTCAAAGGATTCCATTCTTACTAATAAGCTTTAATATTTAGTGGCCGTCTTTAGCTCAGTTGTCGGAGGCGCCCCACACTACACATGAGACCTATCCCAGCGCTCCATCCGAAAAAATGCAGTAATATGACAATGTGAAGGTTGCAACAATTTATGATTGTTGCCTCTCAAAGCGTAAAAATTCAAGTGAATTTGTAATTTGAGTGATTCTATCTACTTAATACTTTATAATTGCAATAACTAGTTGTCACGGAGTCGTGTAGGCCTGAAGTTGGTTTTCCTCATAATGGTGTTTTATTGAACGATCAAGATGTTCTACTGCGAAATCTTGAAATAACCATTCCACGGCGTTCTGAAATCGCAACAAACGGCCGTAAGCCGTTGTTGTAGGTTTGGTGACTCACATCAACTTGGTGTCTTCTACGACTTCCGTCACAGTCCTATATTTGGTTCAGCTTCGAACATTTTCAAAAGAAATATCAAACTAATCAGCTCTGTGAGTACCGAGCGTGAATCCTATACTGTACAGCTTTATCTCATCTCATCATCCAGGAGCATCCACTCTCTACGATGAAGTTGCAAGGAAAATCCGGACAAGTCGTAAGAATGGGAACCATCGTCTTACATTATCCCTAACGGAGTGTTATTTAATAGAATCTGAAATGTGACTTCTGAACACAATACTTCCACAACATCCACTGTGGACAGGACAGTATATCGATTTCAAAATTTTCTAGTAAAGTTAGAGATTATCAATCGCTAATACTCGTTATCCTTCCCAACGGTTTATCGTGGCTGGGAGGTGTTGCTGGGTGTCAGACTGCGATGTACAGCGAGCGGACTCGTCCCCCGTCAAGATCTCCCAAGCTGAGAAGGAGTCCGGCGTTTCCATCAGGAAACCTAGCAAAGAGCGAACCAATACCAGGATCCGCCACCGCCTGCCTTGGTATCAAAGTCGCATGGTGGTAAATCTCCCTCTGATCCACAAGAGCTGCGAGTGCCTGTCGTGGTGACGATTTGTAACAGATTTTGGCCAGGCTGTCCTCGGGATCCCAGGGAACCACAATGGCTTAACTAGTACATCTCTGATAAATGGTGATTATGCTGTGGTCCGCAGAACCAGTGAGGACGGGCCGTTCAACTGTCAAGTGTCAATACTCGTTATCAGATCATGTTTATCCCTATTGAACTGTTTCTATCCTGAGTCATTAATGAAAACAAGATCGGAAGAGTTTATTATTTAAATGAGTTCGTGAGAATTATGTCGAGGCAGTATGATAGATCTAATCACTTATCGAGCTTCCGGTTGTGAATACTGGAGCAGCTTGCTCTCTGTTTAGAGCATCAGCAGGTGTACGGCGTTGAACAACGCCACCAACATGTTGAACAACGAGAAGATCGTCAGGTTTAGGGCTTTGTTGCGCATATTACGCGCTAGTCGCCAGGCACATGGGTTCTGGTACATTTTCCGCGGTCTAAATGAGTAGTATAGACAAAAGATAATGCTAAAATGACACCAATGTTTTGTAGAAGTTGCTTATAGTTAATAGTTAGATATACAATTCTAACTCTGGTAAAAAGTTTTCCTTGACATTGAGAAGAATAGTTCTGGAGTTGATGTGCTGAGTTCCACCCTCTTCAAGTTGGGCGTATTCAAGACTAGAGATTCAACAAGTGATTGTGTCGCAAGAGTTATTTCTATGATATAATACGAAATGGTAAAATATAGAGTATAATCGCCAACGTTGAATCAAAATTACTTTGATTGGGGAATCGTATTGGAAATCATTGATCTTGTGTAGAAATATTACATGCAGTCTAGTATGAACGTTAGTCTTAAGTTTGCCTTAACTTATTGGTTCCGCTCGTAGAATGTGCTGTAAAGATTAATTTGTTTAGGTTATTCGTTCTACTATGCAAAAGTGTTCAGATAATTCCCTCTATTATAAAGAAGTAAGGTATTATTAGTCACTGTATTACAAGGCGGATAGCAAAGCGGTAGTCATACCCTTCATCACGAGCACGGTGCTAGTTCGATTCCGCACCGGGCCAATCAAACCTCCCATCTCTCCAGGGTCGGAAAATTGGTACGGGACTTGCCTGGGAAAAAATCGCTTTCTACAATTCAATTGAGAACGCTCGAAAGACCGACTTTCTATGAACCTCGGCATAGATAGTTGATATATTTATTTATGTGATCTTACAAACTGATCTTCTTAAGCTGACGCGAGGTTGGTACAGATCTTCGTTGTCGTTGTTGAATTGAGAACGCTCCAACCCGGCTTCCTCAGGACTCCAGAGAAAACTGCTCGACCAGCATTCTACGACATTAAAGATGAAATGAAAATCCTCAAGCAGCAACCGAAGCTGCACGTAAAGCTGGAGGATCTTCGTAGGTGGACAATGGATCCGAGAAAATGAATTGAATGGGAGAAGTGCTGGGATCCGCACAGCAGAGGTGAACACAGATCATATAAAATGAAAAAAAATCATTGTATTTATAATGAGAAATGAAACCGAGTGCTAGCAAAATGAGAAAGTTAGCAATAACAAAAGCCATAATACAATATGGTTATGTTAGTCTCAGGACCGACTTTCTCTCTCGATGAGGAAAACCGGGATTGTTAGTATAGCATCTATTCATCCACATTAGCTGACGTTTCGGCGGTTTCACCTTCTTCAGAGACTGGAGCGGTCAAACTGACATGCAAACTCATTCAAGCGCTTTCATAACCTCAGCAGATAAAACTTAATACGTAAATTTTAACGAAAGTACAATACAAATTTTACATAGTAGGTTTTATTTGATGGGGTCATAATTGTGTCTGACTGAATAGTTTGCGTTTCAATTTGATTCTTCCAGACACCGAAGAAGGCGAGACCGCCGAAACGTCAGCTATTGTGAATGAGTAAATACTATGATACCACTCGGATTTCTTCATCAAAAAAAAATTCCTGGTGGTGCTTCTTCTCTTCGATTGTTGGATTGGCTTATACTTCTACCAAGTTATCAAGTAGAAATAACAAGTAAAGCTTCAGGCACATAGATATTCACAGAACTGGGGCTTAGATGTAAAAGAAACATAACTGAAGATGAACCAAATGGAAATTGCATAGGTGAAAAACCAATGAAAATGGTATAACAAATGCAACAATGTAACTGCTGAAGTATCATATCATAGACGAATTCTTTGAATTCTTAAGTACAACGTATCACTGCACATGTTCCCTGAGTGGGCGCGTGTGGTGCAGTGATCGGAGGCGCCTGCAACACGCACGTGGGATCGATCTCCGCACTTATAGCCCACCAACCCTTCCATCCCTCTGGTGTCGGCAATTTGATACCAGACTTGTTTGGGAGGTTAGCAGCACTGGCTCGATAGATCGGTAGGCCACCACGAGTCATTGTAAAGGCCAGATATGCGTTCAATAACCTCCAAACAACGATGCTTAATAAAGTCGAATGGATGGTGCAATCCCTCAGGGATTGATCAACTCCGGGAGCTTTATCCTTTATTTTTACATGATTCCTGCACAACACGTCTATGCAGTTTTATCTTAACCTCGAATTCATGGTGTTGAATTGTATTTTTTGTGCCAAAATCAAATAGTGCGAGTATAATAAGTGAAAGACGTGGTGAACTCACGGATCGAGCTTGCCAACACCATCCCATTTGGCAGGTGGGCAGGCAGTGCTCAAGCGCTTCCGGTGGCCACCACAGCAAAACGACGGCGCGTAGCAGATGCGAGTCACGTTCGACGATATCGTCGCATCCTGGGAGCACTGACGTACCCAACTGTTCGAAACGCGAAACGAGTGACGAGAGACATTCGACGACTGAAATCAGCCTCCTCAAAGCTGTGTGACTTTTCCCCTTGGGGAAGAGTAATTCGACTCATCGAAATTTAATCGAAGTGGCCTCCAATGAATAGGCGTCACAGTAATAGTGGACGGTTCTTTATAGAAATTGTTTTGCATATTCTGCTATTCTACGCTTAATAACCCAACTATTACATAACTTGCAATTTGTCCTCTTGCATCATTTTGAGCTCTACGAATTTAATTTCAGGAAATCCTGGCTCCATTATAATCTACAAATTTTCAACAAGAGTGGTCACTTTGTCCTGTTCATAAGTTCGGACAGCAGCTTAATTGCAAAGGATCGAAGGTATAGGAGCTAACATACGTTGCCTCCCATACTTGTTTGTTGAGGTGAATAGACGATTTGTTCCATGTTGTAGAAATCGCTAATAGTGTTGAACCCGCAACATTCTAACTGAAACTGATAACAGGCAATAGTCGGTTGTGGGAGGCAGAGATGTCTCACATTAGAGATTTGAAAATGAGTACCGAGAAGAATAAACGTCTAACATTCATCATTCCAAAAGTATTGGAATATGTTTAATTTTCTGCACGAGCTACGTTATATGCCATGAAAAGAGGAGAAAATCCTTTATAAAGAAGGAGGTTGTAGAAAGATAAGAAATCTCTGCTATATCTGCTATTGATCACCCAGTAGATAAACATGGAACCGGTCGTGGATTTCATAATACTACTGTACCACCTGGATAGAAGACGAAGAAACGTTAGCCGAATAAACATCTTTATTAACCCCGTCTTAGCCTAACAATCCAAGAATGTTTTAATCATCGTGGAACTCAGCTAGTGATCAAATGAAATATAAATGCTGTCCGTCAACTTGTACTTTTACATCTTTCCACTTTGCTCGTCCACGTGACGTACTCAAAGCTGACAGAGAATGGAAAAATTGTCACGTCCTTTCCTGCTGTCCATCTAGGATGATTCTGCACCGACGATTCGAGTTGGAAGGCTTCTCGTGTGCAACACCTTGATATGCTAATCTTCAGCAGAGGTTGTCTTATATACCGAGACTTCTATGAAAAGCAACATGCTTTACTCTAAAACATTTCACTTGTATAATTCTTTCTACTTCTGTTCCATAACCTGGTTTGTTACACACTCCTTAGCGGATACCGACTTCCATGGCCACCGTCCTGCTGTCTATATCAACCAACGCCTTTTATGGGATCTAATGCGCGAAAAGTTTGGCACTTCAACCCAACGTTTGGTTCATCCCACAGCGCCAGTTCTGCTTACCAAAAATGGCCCACTTAGAGTTCACGTTCGTGTCAGCAGTTCACAATGTATTACACAGGAGAGATAGCAATACGTGTTATGCAAATATAAGGGGTGCGGCGAGATTTGTAGGTGTCCTCCTTTAATTCATGAGTACCACCTCCTCTTCCAACGGTTTACCGCTTCATCGTGGCTGGAAGGTGTTTCTCGGTATCCGGCTGCGATGAACAATGGTGGGATTCACTCCCCCGATAGGGTCTCCCACGCTGAAAAGGAGTCCGGGGTGTGCATCAGGAAGCCCAGCTAAGAGTAAACAAATACGAGGATCGACCACCGTTCTGGTGCCAAACTAATCGCATGGTAGCAAATCTCTCCCTGATCTACAAAGGCGGTGACTGCCTGTGGTGGTGACGACCTAGAGCAGACTTTGGTTAAGCTGACTTTGGGACTCCAAGGAACCACAATAGAAAAGCCAGCAATACTCCGAAAAAATGGAAATTTTGCTGGGACCAGTGAGGACGGTCCGTCCAAGTAAGTAAGTATCGTGTAGACCAACTGAAAAAAACACTGATGTCCATTCGACAGAACTGTGGAATGAAGATGGTGCTGTAAAGTTTTCTACAGCACAGTACAGTAAGTGCTATCATTTCAAATCATCAGCATACTGAACCTGAGAAATGTTTTTGAAAGGCGCTGGTCGAAATGATGAAATGACAAAAATCGAACGAGTCCATCTAAGACGATCTTTTAGGAGTGGCTTTTTCCAGTACGCTTTTCATGATCCTCATTTCTCAATATTAACGACGATCTCATAGTTACGTTAACGGCCATTGTATATCCTCTTGGACTGTCTCCATTACCTCTCAGCTTTGTGTTTGTATCCAATAATTTTCTGTGGTGCATCACTGATGAAATCAAATTCATCACTTCAATATTTGTCTTAGGTCAACACCCGAGGCCTCATAACTATTCAACTATGTTCCCGGTCAAGCTTTATTCCATACACTGAAAGCCAGTGACTATCAATAATTCGGTATTAGTTAGGATGTGATTTTAAACCTCATCTTATAGGAGTTTACCTGGAAAGCTGAGTTGCTCGTGCAGATAACGAACTAGTTGACGACGATGTCGAGTCCACTATGCGTATATAAGAGAAGACTACGCTTATTTGTTAACTGTATCAAAATCTATATGGTAATGGAACTGAAACCTCTGCGTGTATAGCATGAATGATTTTGTTGAGTATTGGGTCGTTGTGCTCCAATGCCAGCTTCGTAGCGTGAATGAATAGATATACGCTGTCTTGGACTGCACCACTCCTGTCGTCCGGATAACGGGAAATGTCACAAAACAAATAAACTGAAAGTGGCAATCATCACATCCTCGAGAACGATAACGAGATCCAAATATTCTAATTATTCCTCACAACTTCCAGATGTAAGTATGAGTGATATAATAACGATAGCAATAATTCCAAACGCATTACTTCCAGGATTAATACCATACGTGAAACACTGAAAATATTTGTAATAATGGCAATCGAGTATGTCCTTTGCTGCTTTAATAGAGAATTACTGAAAGCATCGCTCTGTTTATTTCATGCAGATGTCATGAGTTATATCATATTGGTACCCGCACCAGACCCTAACCAGGGTGACCTCGGTATACCAGGAAACCACAATGGCTCAACCGGCAAGTCTCCACAGAGAGGAAAATGGAGATTGTGCGGGCATCCGCACAACTAGTGAAGACGGGCTGTCCAAGTATCCAAGTATCAAAGTATGCCATATTGTTGATAGACTATCACACAATATTTTCGAAGATATGGGGAGTTCATTGCTTAATACATGCACCACAAGTGTAAACGAAGCTATGGATGAAATCTGTCACTACTTTCTAAATCATCCTATTCATAAGGCATGGTCTGGATTCTTAGTGTCAGAAAAAGAAGTGGAAACAAAAATAAAAAAGTCGATATTGCAAAAATTGTTCTAATAAATCGAGACCGTCCATGAATGGACGCTCACATTTCCTCTTTTTCATCAAAGATTGTAAACCGTTAAGTTAACTAAAAATAGAGAAGGTATCCAACTTCCGAACTTTGTTGTTTATTAAGGTAGTAGTTTAATGAATGGAGTTACACCGTGATCAGTTGTATGAACTTCGTGCCCTCTTCAGGTTTTAAATCGTCTACCATAAGTGCCCCTTTCACGCCTTGAAGCCCAAAGTAAGATTGTTGCATGATTCCAAAAAAAGTACTTTTTCTAAGACTTTTGTGCATGGGGATAATCTCGCTACCTTTGGTGTTACAGCCGTGAAAAAAGGCCTATGTAAGACTTCCTAGCTTCTCTGACGAATGAGAGGAGAATGCTCTTGTTTCATTGGCTCAAGCATTCGATAACCTGCGATCTTGATTTCGCAAAACGACTACTGTACTCAATGTGAATTACATAATAATAGTCCTTTTATTCTTCCATTTAAACGCTAATTTAGCGCATTAGATTTGCTTGGTCTTTCTATACAAAATAAATTGCTTGGTGAACCTTTTCCTGTCCTTCATGCATTTATAAAACAAATAGGCCTTCTATGAAGTAAACGTTGGACAGGTACTTGTGCACAAATTATCGGTCAGGTTATCGCGCACTCTGAATAATTTGATACCATAAACCTATGGCTCTAAATGGAGTTCACAAAATTAATGGATGAAGTCTGGTGGATGATGGAAATGGAATCGATGTGTTTTGTAGATTTTTAGCATTCTCTTCACGGTTCCGACAAACAAGCTGATATTACGGAGTACTTCTTTACAGTATAATTCGCACTGCCTGAAACTGCGTGAAGAGCGTTAGAAATACATCTCTTAGCATAATTTAGGACTAAGTTGGACTTTGTTTAAAGATCCGTTTGGAACTGCAGTTGGGTGACAATATGGCACTCCAGCAATTGGGATATCAAAGCAGAGTCCATCAATCTCCATGAGTTCATTATTCTGTTCTCCGCATCTATCTCCATGTTTGCAAAAACTTCTTTGTACTAAATTTCGAATCAGTACTTAATTCATTTAAAATTGACGACTACTAACACATAAATGCCCGGGTTACACTGTATACAATGCATTAGGTGCGAAAACAGTGGGCTACTCCAAATTTAAAACAGCACGTTTCATCCGATTAGAGAAATTCCAACTTTTTCCATCCCCCTGCAAATGTTTGTCTCAATTTAATTCCTGAAGGCTCATAGTTCGATCACAAATGCTAGTGACTGAGCGGGATTTCCTTTCCCGCTAACGGCTGCTTGTTTATAGCATCGCTAGAGTACAAAAACTGGCCGAGAGGCAGGCGAAACTAGGGCTTTTGGTGGTGTGATGGATATCATGTGAGTGCGCCGAAACGCTAATAACACGTTCGAAGTCCAACTAGGGCTCCGATCTTTGCTCAAATCTCATCATCATTCTGATTGTATTTCACATAGCACCATGCCATGAGTAAAGAACAGGCAGTAAATAAACGTTAAACAAGCGAGATTTCGTCCACCATCGCACAATGGTGTTTCGTAATGAATTAATCATGTTTGAACCTGCCACTTTTGCTTTGAAAATTCTACACCCTTAAATCTCATCTTCGACTTCTAAGAATTTCAATTTCGAGCAAATTTAAAATTGAATGAATACTACGTTGAAATTAGGTGGATGATTAAGAGGTGAAACGAATTTCCTTCCGTAAATTTATGGGGGTTTAGAACTCCTCAAATACTCTGCTGACGTAGAAATTAGCGTCAGCTGCTTCCGAGGGTTATGTGTTAAAGGACGAAAGGTCAGTAGCGGTAAAAATGCAGAGGCAAAATTTATGAGCTACAAAACAGCACGGAATGATGTATAGAAGAAAAGGCTAATTTAAAAAGTGAGAAAAAAACACAAAAGACTAAAGAATGTGCAGGGAAATAAAATTGCAATGCATAAGCTGTGAAAGAAGGACGATTTATGGGCAATGTATTGGTTAGACACCGACAACCGTGTAGGACTATTTGAGCCACATATGCGACATAGGGCTCGTGGGAAAAGCACGGCAAAGTTTAAACACACCACTTTCAAATGAGCGAAAGGTGCCACATATGCGCACGCCTTGTGTTCCCTCGGCACGGCATGCAGTGAAAAATTAATCTGGGAAGGATTTTCTGCAAACCAATAGGTTTAGAGAACAGCTTCCCACGAATCGCTCTGCCATGTGCTTGATAAGGTTCGATTAAGAGTAAAAAGTGTAACAAATAAACTCTATGTTAAACACAGTCGAAGAGAACCAGCGTTGAAATAAAGGCATATGGTCCACTTCGACCGTCTAAGTAAGCATTGATATCAATCCATGCAGTCATTTATGCGTTAAACATACATATTGCATGTGTTCCAGGATTGGGTTGTTATAGAGACAAGTTCGATTTGCAATATAGTGCGACTCGCACACCGTGGTGGGCGAGTTCAGGGTCAGTATAGTGTCAATTTAAAGTAACAAAATTCTTGTTTAGGGCGCCGTATTATCGAGTTCTAACGGCGTTTCGCATACAGAATAGTTGAACTAGGCGAAGTTGAATTTTGAATTGAAAGGCGAATTTGAAAGATGGAAGATGTAATTCTCTAGAACCCATTTAGCATCTACATGGAGAAATTTGAACGTGAAAGTGGAACAAACTCTCTGATTTCATAAGTACCTTTCGATTATTTCGGAGTGGTGTGACTGCTTATGACACACAGAAGCAAGTGATCTACAGAGAACTTGGAAAGAAAGCCATAGGAATGAAAATAGTCATTATCTTGTTAATGCCTGCACAGTTCTACTTAATACATAGGTGGAATGGGACACCTTCTATAGCACTATAGACATAAACTTCAAGTTCTTGAAAAGCACAACAGATTCTGCCATTTTTTCGATGACCCAATGTCGTATTAACACTGGGGAAAATAATAAATTGCTAGGATCTTTTGAGTATCACCTGATAAATCAGCATAGCGTTAATCGTCGCCATCACGAAACCGCCTACGAGTGGCACCATGGTGTAGTATGTCGTCGATACGGTCATCTGAGAACATGAATGATTACAGATTTAATTTCGTTACAACGTTTGCGGTCACACATCAACGCGCCATTTATGTGCAGCTAAGATAAAAGGATAAAGTATAGAGCGCTCGGCGTTGAACAATCCCTTAGCAACGGATCATGTATTAGACTCCGCTAAGCTTCGTAGGGGTGCACTAGGTTCATATGTGGCCTATATAATAACAAGTCAAGACCTACCGATGCATAAAAATGCTCTCAGACAGTATGTTACGAATCTACCAGCCGTGCAGGGATAGGAACTTTGTTTAGTCTGAGACACAAGATAGAACCAAAGACCATGTGTGCATCACTCTGTTTCCAAATACTGTGCTATAAATGCTCTACAATTGAAGAATTGCTGGTGATTTCAAAGTGGTCAAAGAGAAACGCCTCAGTGATGTAATTGGTAACATGTGAGCCCAAGAAAGGGTAATGGCAAATGCGAATCTGGCCTGGTGTCTAAGTTTTGCAGTTTTTGTAGTTTTTTTCAGTGTCTAAGTTCTAAGTTTTACAAATAAAAAAAAAATAAAAAATAAAATAATAAAAATAAAAAATCTAAGCAACATAGTGACTGTATTTTATATCAAACTGTGCCGTGAAAAGTAATTAAGCAAATAAAAAGTTAAACAGGACGAAGGGGAGTTTAGTTCTATTCCACGCCACTGCATACCTCACCTTCGCATTTCGGCAAGTCAAAGAAAAGTTTTCTGAATTATAACTCTGAGTATAGAACTAGCTGAGAGACAGGTAAAACGAAGGACCCGGATGGTGTGGTGATGAAGTGCGCTGCTCCCCGGTAAGGAGAACAGCGCGCGTTCGTTCCCCACCGCATACACCTGCGGTCAGGAGTTTTGCAAATATCTCAGCATTATATGCGAGTTATATTCCGTTCCGCAACATACCCTGCCATTAAAAAGAAAAAGGCAGTAAATAAGAGGGTTAAGTTTCTGAATTATTTTCTCCCAAGTCTCTAGGTCGGTCTCGGCTTCTCCCTTTTGTGAAAAAGGTGGCGAAATCAAAAAGATGGCGACCATTTGAAAGCCAAGCATGGCTGGGTTGACAGCAATTTCTCTATACGTCTATTAGCTATTATACTAATCCTTGGCTCTCAAAACAACGTCAAGGTACTTGATCCTTTAGTGGCAATACAACTTTAACATCTGGACAAACTTCTTTAAGCTGCAAATTCTCATTCTCCGTATGAGTTAAATCATGAAAGCGGATAAAAGCTTACATTTAGTACAAGTTCCTGAATAAACTGAGAGTCATCTCGAAATTTATCGACACGTCGAGAAATATAACTCATCGCTTGTGATCTCACATAAAATGAAGAGGCCAATATTGTACAGCTTAGGATGAACTGAAAATGTTTACAAAACGAATAACCATAAAGAACCAGCCTACGTAGTCCCTTAGACAAGACAAAAACAAAAACTGATTGTGGAAATAACGAGGAATTATGAACGTCCAGAAAATTGGGAACAACAGGATGCACTTCGCCAAGATGATGCCGTTGGTCGCTACTGCCGCTGTTCTTAGCCAATCACGTCCAGTACGTTCATCTTTGAAAAATATTTACCTGGGCAAGTTGATAGCAAATAGCAATGTATACTTTATAATGTTTTCGAATAAGTTTAACCGTTGTCTTCTTGGCCACAACACCATCGGCTACCAGGTGTGATGTTGAACTTAAAACAAGTTCATTAGCTTTGATTGCATTTACAATTTTGTATTCGGAGTTTCCTCTACACGGCTAAAGAAATGGCTGTTATGTTTAGTACAAAGTCTTTGTCAGTACGCCTGGTTAATTTACAATTGCTTGGTTCACAGAAAAAGTCTAGACACCCGAATGTATGATTCACTATCATATATTCTGCTCTGAACCACATTGAGGAGTGCATCCACCATGGGCGCATAGTTCACAACACTAACGTGGTTTATAAATTTCATCTCTGCAGTACACTTGCTGGAAGTGTTGAAGTGTTTGCATTTTAGGTCTATAAAATGGTAAAATACGATTTCGGAAGAGAGCATGGTAGTCAGAAATTCTTCGAAAGTAGTGCGCTGTAAATCCTTGAAGCCACCAGGCACCACGCTAGGATTCAGAAAGTGCTATTATGTTGATTAAATCGAGGGTGATGACCACTCACTGCTATATAACACTTAAAGAATCAGTGAAGAATCTTTGGTTTGTACGCATAGTTTACACATACTGTAACATTTTGGTAGGATGCGAAAAACGGAACGTCATAGACTACAAAGAAGCGCCAATACCCCAGGTAGCTGAGTATCTCCTTCATTCTAAAGCTGAAGTGGTCAGTTTTCTGAGCCCACTCGTTTTAATCGGTCGTTATTCGTTTTTTTCGCAAAACCTCAGAGAGCCTTCGTTTTGCCTTTCTGTTTCTATTACAGCAGAAGTCTTGGACGGGAAAGACAAGGTACGAGTTTCGAAACCGATGGAATAGGTTGATTTCGTGAGAGTTTTGATGGTTGTTGAGCTATCCTTACGATACTATTAGCACTAACCACACAGTGCGAAGGTTTTGTCTGGGAGTAGACATAAAACAACTTACAATTTGGAGTCTTACTTGTGTGTACAGGCTGAAATATGCAGTTAAGATCGTGCATTGCTAATACAATGCAGTACTTGAGTAAACTTATTATCGCATATAGTTAACCGACAGCTTTCTTATTCAGCTCAGTCCAAAACCAATGAGTGTCCAGAAATTTCGATTACAATACATCACATTAAACCTGTATGAAATGCCATGAGTTCGGTCTTTTTCTCGACACGTACATAGAGAACCACAAAGAAAACTCAAATATCATTCAATTCATTCGAAAGTCTTCCTATCAATCAATATTTAGACAGTTAGCTGCACAGAACACATTCAAGCTACCTGGTTCAGTGCTATATACAGAACAGACGGAAATATTGAAAAATAAGGCTGGAAGTAGCAACTGTAAAAGGGAATATCCACAGTGAAAGTACGGAAGATTGAAGTCGTGAGAAACTCCGAACTAGTTGCTTCAGTATTAAATGCGAACGTCGCCTGTTTTCATACTCTCTAGGATAAAATATCAGAAATTAAAAAAAAACATTGCTGTAACCGTTTCACTCCAATCCATTGTTTCGCGTAATGGAAAAATTGGAAGGGAAAATGAGAGAATGGACAATGCGAATCACACACGATTCATAGCGCGCGCAGGAAAAATTTAGCGTCTACCTATGGGCCCACCATAAGAAATAAGGCTTCTTTGCGAACGTGTAAGTGGTAATCGTATGTTTAGAAGACTCGAGAATCGATTATTAATGATCATTTTTGGTGATTATTAGCTATTGTTCATCTTCCTACAACAAGTCATAAAGTACAATATTGGTGGCGTGGTCGATGGATTTCTTCACTGTTTGAATAGAATTTGACTATCATGTCAAGAATTTCAGCTAAATTCAGAAATAGTATGAACATTGTGGGATCTGACTTGGCGCATATGTTGACACTACACACCATCTTGGCGTAAGAAGAATCAGAAATGGAAGCTAGTCCGCGTTAACCTTTATCGCTACAGCTCATTATTATTCGAAAAACGAAATTGGGCGGTTAGAGTAACTAGTGTCAGAATAAATCCATAATGGATAGTCCGCTTAGATTGCTTTATCGACGCAGAATAGAAGCAGAAGCATCTCAATATTTCATGAAGCCTTAATGAAGGGTGCACTTGTGCTAGAAAGAAGTAACGCGCTGAAAGACTCGGTGTTTTTAACAGCAAGAGAAAGATTTTACCCTTGAAGCGGTGACGCTGTGGATTCCAAAAGAAGGGCGCTCTCTGAATACAGTATTCAAAATACAGAGAGAAACGGAAAGAAATAATTCAAGTGAAACGGTAGAAGCCAACCGCGTGAAGATCGTTGACCTATGATGACGAAATGCTTTATACGCACGCTCTCTCGCGTGGGCACAAAACAGTAAGTGAACGACCGTTACTACCTACTTGTTATTACAAAAAACTTCTCTTATCATACTATCTTTTGAAATTTTCAGCAGAATCGAGGAGGCGAACTGCTTACATCTGCGTTAATGATCGAATGTGGAAGCTTTCTATTATGCTTGAAATACAACAAATTCATGAAAGATTCTCTAGAAACAATCCGAAATCACACAGCAACTATTGAAAACTACGTAATAGTTCACTTGAACCAAGTATTTTAGAAAGGAAATGTGTAGTATTGAAAAAGTGTAGAGTGTGTTGGCTTGAATGAGACGATGACCGCTTGCTAATTTCCACAGTAACAAAATGTCAGCCTCAGGCAACGGACCGAGAGCCGCCACAGAGGGCTGCTACGGCCCGTTGCATGCCTCGTCGCATCTCCTGGAGGTTGTCGATCGTCGTCGAGCATGGTCGGCGAGAAATGCATCCTTAAAATGTCAGCGACTTTGTGAATTGATATAAAACAGCTCGAAGATATGAACAACAGTAGCTCAGTGGTTAATAATTCATCGACTATTGATTAATTAAATCTACCAGAAGTATTAAATATATTTAAGTACTTGAAGGAATTTCATGCTATGCACTTCAGATAAACTTTTAAATATTAAAAGATGCACTATAGTCTAATTTTGTCCAATGTTATAGTTTCTTTCGTTTGAAGCACTAAGCAAGCACTCTGAGTCGCCATCATTGCTTGGCTCATCGGAATATGAATGTACGATTCATCACAGCCACGCGGATTAAGGCTTGTCAAGTTACACGGCTCATTTATTTAGATGCATAACAAACAACTATAACTACTTTTCTAAGTCCTATACTAACCTCTTTTTTTTAGTTCTAAGCTGTCTTCGAGATCGTCATAGACCGGACCAGCCAGTTCACTGAGAACTCGTCTCATTTCCTTCTAAAACGCATACATATATAATCACTATGATGCTGAGATATTTGCAAAACTTGGACTGTAGACCAGATAGGCAGGGAATAAAAAGTTAAACATTGTGATTTCGACTAGACCACAGCCTCAGCTTAACTGGGCTCAATGCTGATTTGTGCTACTCAAATCATTCCCGATAACGGGTGACTGCTGATGGCACTGTTAAGGTGAAAAAAAGGCTGGCTGAGAGGAAGGCAGATCAAGCGCCTCGGTAGCACCGTGGGTAACACGTGAGCTACCGGAAAGGGTAATCACAGTTCCGAATCTGGGCTACGTCCAGGTTCCGAAAATGTCTCAGCATCATAGTGGTTGCATTTCATATCATACCCTGCCGCGAAAAAATAATGGGCAGTGATTAATAAGTTAAACATTGTGGTTTCATATATATCTATATAAGTAACAAGTTAAGATAACTGGACTAAGAACTTATTTAATAATTTGAGTTTAACGTGGGCTGATTTCCACTCCCATACCTGGGCAGTTGGCGTGTTTAAATTATTACCGATTAATTTTCTTCCCGATATCCTACTTTGTCGTAGCGATGTTAATAACTGTTTAGTGGATAACACAGTTGAGCATCTGGAAAAGATAATCGAGAGTTCAAAGCTCATCTGAGATTGCTCATACCTGAGCATTCTTATGGTTTTTTACTATGCTTTTTTTATTTAGTTGACAGCTTATCTGGTACAGACCTCAGGTTTACGTTGACATCTCAGTTTTTTGCGTAGTTCATTTATCGCAACCTTCTTCGAATACTTTCTTTTCTTCAGTTATTTTCCCCTTTTCGTTTTTAACCTACGTCGTCGCTGACGTTTACATATCCGATGTGGGTGTTTAGGTAAAAGAAGGAACGCCTCCTATTGTGATCGTCGCTCAAACAATACTTACCCTACCTACTTCGTTTTCGCTGATCCTAGACGATTTACGCCTGATCTGAAGCCACCACATACTATAATGAGATAAGATACACCGTATTTAAAGGATATACTATCGCACCAGAATGGTATGTGTGGCGCAGTGGTTGGAGGCGCCACTGCGACATATACGTTGAATTGATCCCTTTGTCCATGGCCCACGAAGCCTTCCACCCCTCTGGGGTAGGCAAATTGGTACCTGACTTGTCTGCGAGGATACCAGCGCTGGCTCGATACATCGGCAAGCCACCGCGAATCACTGTTAAAGGCCAGATATGCATTCAATCACCGGCAAACGATGCTTAATGAAGTTGAATGCATGATGTATCCTTTTTACCAAGCTGCAAGCTTTTACCAGAACGGCTACGTCTTAAAACAGTACACATTTCACCCCCTTACTAATTGACAGCAAAGGGTGTACAAGTAACTCGTACATAATGCTGAGATATTTGCAAAACCCCGGACCGCAGGTGTATGCGGTGGGGAACCAACGCGCGCTATTGTCCTTACCGGGGAGTAGCGCACTTCACCATCACACCATCCGGGTTCTTTGTTTTGCCTGTCGCTCAGCTAGTTCTATCGATCTTTTGCCATCAGCAATTACCCGTCAACGGGATTGATCTGGGTAGCCCAAATCGGACCTGCGGTCCGGAGTTTTGCAAATATCTCAGCTTTATATACGAGTTATATTTCGCAACATACCCTGCCATTAAAAAGAAAAAGGCAGTAAATAAAAGGGTTGAGGTGTAGAAGTAGTCTGGATATTATGGCGCCATTTTTAAAATCCTCTACAAACTCAGGCGAAACGATGGACCCGCATGGTGTGGTGGTGGGCACATTACGCACCGGAAAGGTTAATAGCGTGTTCGTTCTCCACCGCAGGCACCTGTGGTCGGGGGTTTTGCAAATATCTCAGCAATGTTGTGGTTGTATTTCGTTTAGTACCCCGCGGTAAAAATTGTAGTAGGGAGAAAATGAAAAGTAAAACATTATGATTTAAAACAGCCTCAGCTTAATTGCGTTCAATGTTGATGTGGGCTCCCTAGATCAATCCCGTTGATCGGTGATTGTTTATGGCACTGATCGATTGAAATAGCTGACAGACAGATGAAACGAAGGACACGCATTGTGGTGGTGTACACGCTAGCCCCGGAGCAGACACCTGCGGTCAGGAGTTTTGCAAACATCTCAGCGTCGTTGTGATTGCGTCTCCTAGAAGAGTTGGGAAATGGAAAAGTTATTCGATACTTTTCTTCAATAAGTAGACACGAGGTTGTTATTATCGAATTTATTACGATACAATAGCTGACGTTTCCGTGGATAGTCTTCTTTAGAGCCTGGAAAGGTCTAATTGAGATGCGATCTACTTAGCCAAACACTTTCATAACCCTAGCAGATAAAACTTAACAAATAAATTTGCATTCGCGTAAGAAACAGCTTCATTTAAACACCTACCGTTTATTTGTTGTAAGTATTTAAGTTAGTTGGTGGATAGCAGCCGCACAGAGTGATATATGGGCGTGGACTGTGCCTTTGTCAGGTCACTGGATTAGCCTGAGCTATGGCGCAAGGTCACGCGTGATGGCACGAGACTCCTCCTGGCTTAACTTCAATTTTACCGACTAGGTGTTCTTTTATACGAACGGAGAGTGGTCTCCCCGTTTCGCCAACGTATTCGTCCCCGCACGCTTTACAAGAGTTCAGATAGACTGTACCCGAACTCATGCAATCATCGTCTCTACCGTTAGCGCAAATTATGCAGCTTTTCGTTATACATAGACGGTCATATAGGCGGTTGTGAACTAAACTGGCCCGCCAAATAGCCATTTCAAATGGTTACGAAGCTGTAGCTTCTCGACATAGGCATAGAGGAAAAACCGCGCCCCAGAGCGATAATTCTAGCGAAAACAAGGCTCCGTTTCTCTTGCCCTCTATTTCAAACGAAATAAGTGCAGCCATAAAACGTTGCTTAATAAGGGCGGGTCCAGAGAATTCCGTAAGAGTGATAGAAATACCACCGGACACTCTAAGACGTGGGCATCAGTTCCAGCCAGCCACTGGCGAAATTGTACATGTTCTTGTTCGAAACGCACGCTAAGAAAATTTCATCCCTCACAAGGAGATTTAAGAGATACGGAAAATATATTTCGTATGCCTACAAATAAACTACTAAAAATAGAAAAAACATGGGATACTAAAAGACTGCATGAGCGGAGTGAAAGGATAATGAAAGGATAAGGCTCTTGGCGTTGATCAATTCCAGAGGGATGCGCCATTCATTCGACTTCATTAAGCATCGTTGGAGATGATTGAATGCATACCTGGCCTTTACCTGACTCGTGGTCTACCGATGTATCGAATCAGAGCTGCTATCTTCCCAAACAAGTATGGTACCATTTTGCGACCCAGGATGGATGAAAGGCTTGGTGAACCTGTGTTGTGGCAATCGATCCCATTTGTATTCCAGAGCGTCTCCAACCACTTTGAGGTGGTGAGCAATTTTTCCACCACCACGAAATAACGAAATAACGTTTAGAACATATTCACTGCAGCATTCTCAAAAATTTGAATCAAATGTCCGAAGGATATGTTACGAATTTTAGAAAAATAAAAAAATCAGGGTCAAAAAGAATCTGCAAGATTACTCAAGTGTTTATTTTCTTTTATCTTCCAACGTGATGAACGAGACTGAGTTAACTTCTAGAGAACGAAGCTGTAAATTTCTGCAAAAAATATAGCTTGGACTTAAAAACAGAGGTTCTGCTGAATGTCCCATACATCGTCCCATACAAAGGTGCTGCTAAATGTCGANCCAGAGGGATGCGCCATTCATTCGACTTCATTAAGCATCGTTGGAGATGATTGAATGCATACCTGGCCTTTACCTGACTCGTGGTCTACCGATGTATCGAATCAGAGCTGCTATCTTCCCAAACAAGTATGGTACCATTTTGCGACCCAGGATGGATGAAAGGCTTGGTGAACCTGTGTTGTGGCAATCGATCCCATTTGTATTCCAGAGCGTCTCCAACCACTTTGAGGTGGTGAGCAATTTTTCCACCACCACGAAATAACGAAATAACGTTTAGAACATATTCACTGCAGCATTCTCAAAAATTTGAATCAAATGTCCGAAGGATATGTTACGAATTTTAGAAAAATAAAAAAATCAGGGTCAAAAAGAATCTGCAAGATTACTCAAGTGTTTATTTTCTTTTATCTTCCAACGTGATGAACGAGACTGAGTTAACTTCTAGAGAACGAAGCTGTAAATTTCTGCAAAAAATATAGCTTGGACTTAAAAACAGAGGTTCTGCTGAATGTCCCATACATCGTCCCATACAAAGGTGCTGCTAAATGTCGAACGTGAATTTATCCTTTGCACAGCTTCCCTTACCTACCTTGATGAAGGAGTTCGACCATTTCATTCGGAAGCCCACCTAAGAGTGAGCCTACCTCACGATAGACACTGGCGAAGTAATCTATTCCCTTGCCAGAAAAAGTGAAAATGAATATAATTGTAAAAATGTCGTGTTCGTCATCTTCTTTGAGCAAAACAGAGCTATCGAGCACTCCTGATCAGTGGTGGAGACGAATAGAATTTACTCTAAGCTGTTAGAGTTTTCGCCAGCAAAACTCCAGAAAATCCAGGTGTTGGTTCTCTTGTGTCATATGAGCGCTGAGACTGTAACGCCCCTAGAACATCGTTTCCCAACAAGCGGTAACAGTTTTTGAAGAAGGTTTATGAGTCAGTCAACCGAGCCATCTAGATCGCTTTGACCACGCGTACCACGTTTATCGAGTAACTGTAAAGGGCGCTAGCTTACTTCCGTTTCATGTAGTAATAAGTTGGCTATGGTTTATTCACGAACTCGATTATCCTCATGTTCTCTTCTGGTGTGTCCGTAAAAAATTCTGACCATTAATCCGGTGGTGTTCTTGTTTCGCACTTGTGCAACCATAACTGTCAGCGTATTCTGTTCAACTGTTGTCGCTAAGAAGCGCACGTGCAGAACACACCTAATTTGCCACATAATCCTGTATACAGGAGCATCTCTAAACATTGAATGTCAATGTAGTTTGAAACTATAGATTCCCTCCACCACTTTTATGATACCAGATACTCCTGCCGCAGCCCTTTCGATTGCACGCTCGATAGCATTAAGTGGTCTCAATGTTAGTGCATCAAGAGGCTGGTACAGCTGCCGCAGTGTTGCAGATAATTAGGATCAAGGTGCTAGCTTAAACCTGCATCAGGTCTACTGACCTTCGTATCTCTCCAACTTCTGAAATTTGGTACCAGACTTGTATGTAATTAGTCTACTCCCATTAAGCCACATGGGAACACCCTGCCACTATCCGGGCATTCCAAGGAAGATCGTCTCGACCAGCATTCAGCAGCATTCCTGGAAAAAACGAAAAAAATCCTTATACTGCAGCTGAACCACACGCAAAAGTTCGAAGAGCTTCATGGATGATGAATGCGAAGAAACAAATAGAATGGAAGAAATGCTGTGATGCCCGCGGTGTGATATAAAAGGATAAAAGAAAAAACTTTCGGCCTTCGTCAATCCATGAGTGATGCGCCATGCATTCCACATCACTAAGAATCGTTAGGGGTGATTAGTTGCATATGTAGCCTACAGAATAACTCATGTTGGCGTATCGATGCATTAATTCAGAGCAACTATCCTCTCAGACAGATTTGCTACTAATTTGCCGATCTTGATTGAATGGAATGCATAGCGGGCCTGGAGCTCTGAATCGAACCCGTGTGTATTGCAGTGCACCCTTAAGCATCGCGCTACACTCGCCCTTCAATGTAATATATGTGGGTAATATTTGTGATTTCAGGTCATGTAAATGAGACAAGTGGATGATTACCATCTAGCGTAAAACTCTTGAAGAGTTTTGAGTCAATTCCAGAAATTCAAAAATGAACCACTAGGAGGAGTGTCTTGTCATCACGCGTGACCTGGCGCCATACCTCAGGCGAATCCAGTGACCTGACCGGCACAGTCCCTGCCCATGTATTACTCTGTGCGGCTGCTATCCATCAAATAACTTAAATACTTACAACAAATAAATGGTAGGTGTTTAAATGAAGCTGTTTCTTATGCGAATACAAATTTATTTGCTAAGTTTTATCTGCTGGGGTTACGAAACTGTTTGGCCGGGTAGATCGCATCTCAATTTGACATTTCCAGGCTCTGAAGAAGGCGAAACCGTCGAAACGTCAGCTATTGTATCCTAATAAATTCTATAATAACAACCTCGTGTCTGCTTATTGAAGGAAAACATCGAATTATTAATCAGTGCCGAGGACAACAGAAAGTCGGTCTTAGGAAAAGTTATTGACTAGAATTTGTTCAAACCATACTGATTTAGATAAATTAATCGCCACATCAATGAGGAGTTTACCAATAATCTTAAGCGTTAGCCCTCCGAAAGGGTAATAGCGCGTTCGTTCCCCATCGGAGACATCCGCAGTTTTGCAAATATATCAACAACTCTATAAGGTTTTGAAAGTTTTGAACACGCTTGTGGGAAAATTCGGTGACCTTAGATATTTCTTGGCGAATTACCAAACTGCTTTAGCAGCAGCATCAAAACGCACGGTATGTTAGGGTTTGTATGTCAATTTCTGGCATTATACCAGACTACTTTAAGTCATTGTCGATTCATAGATGTTACCAATAACAAACACACATTCACAAAAGAGTAAAAGTCGTATGAAATGAAACGGTGAAACGATAGTGTAGCACAAATTGGTCATCTCTGTCGACCCTAACCTGATATTTCGTGTAGGTAAGCAGCCAGTCGACTCGAGATTCGTGGATTTTTGATCGGTCTATATTGTAGCGAAGTATGGCTTCGGCTGAGCACATTTCAATGTCAAGACTGATGAGGTATGGGCGAATATTTGACTGGAATAGATGCAGTTCGTGGGAGCCCCGTAACGTCTGTCAATAACGAAAACTGCAGCGATGGAAGGATCTATTTGTTGTAAAGTGGAAAACTTGAACACGTCACTCCTTTTTTGCTACTTTTCATTTAGTCTACAAGGGTTTTCTTTGAATCGGTGGCTGACGTTTCGTTGTTTTGCTTAGCACCATAGAGAATCTAGCCCTTTTCTGCGTACCTAGTTATATTAACCGACGTCGGGAGCAGTATTCATACCTGCAATTCGTCCAGTAAGTCATCGGCACTTTCCTGCAATCCGAGGGCATCAGTCGAAAATTCACACACCAGATTTACGATTGTGTTCAGCTGAACGAAATATGAAGGTTTCAATTAATGGCCGAGCAAGCAGGCACCGCTAATCAGTGAGAACGTATTTAAGGAGAAGAGCTACGTTTTTCAATTTACACTCGTTGTGTAAGCTCACACTACGATTTACGGGGTTTCCGTGACATGTGTGAATTTGTTAATAGGTATTTACATCGAGAAATCCAACAAGGTTACCCAGTGATAAAAGGAGCTCAACGTTTTATTTTGGAATTTTTGCTGAGGGTGAAAATCACGAATTGTTTCACTTTCGCTGGACTACTAGTAAAGTGACGGATCTTTCTTCGATCCACATGGTAAGGTAACTGCTAGGGTTGACAACCTGGGAACGCCGTCATATGGCTATTTCAGTAGTTCAGAGCAGGGATCTACCCACGTATTACTCATTCGAAAAAATATGATTCTCGCCTGATATCTTTTACCAGAATTTTAACGAAAAGATCTCATCGTCAGCATCGAACGAGAATTCCGTTCCAATGCAAAGAATGTACAAAGCAACTGTTGTCATCCATTACCTTGTAAATGATTGATGAAAAACCATTGAGCAACTGCAAGGAAAGTTCACTTCATACCTTGTTGCATACTGTTGCTTCAATCATGGCGATCTCAGATTTGTCTAGAATTCGGTTATCCTTGGAACATTCGGTCGATGTTTCCACTTCTGGAGAAAAATTGAATTCGGACGAGTTGGACAAGTCCTAAATCTATCAAAGATCCAATATCATTCGACAATCACATTAGTTTTCTCTTACTGTTTTTCGATGAGTAAGTGAAAAACAATGACGGAACAAAACTGAGATGGCACCATTGCTTCTTCATACAAGTTTATGTCCTTATTCATTTATTTGTTACTGAAATTTAAAGAGGTCAATCCTATGCTTAAGCTGGGGAGGAGTAGCTCTTATCTCCACTCTCTTAAGCTTAAGCTTATGTTGGAGTTCTGTTTATGAGTTCATGATATTTTATGAAAAATCAGACAACGTTCTTACGGCAGCATTACTTGACAGAGTCGTGTCGCTGGGAGTAGACAATGAGATCGACCCAAAGGAGTTGTTGAACTCGGGACTTTCACTTCGGTAATTTCGTTCACCGAAACGTCGAAACATCGCTTAAAAAAAAGCAATCGTAAATGTGTCATTAACTCATGGTTCCATTTTTACTCGTTAAGGTTAAAAGGCCTTTAGCACAAAGATCTATGAAGACTTAGTTCCAAAAAAGTTAACATCATGACTAAAATTTATAGGCGCCTACTTATACAAAGTTTAACCTAGAGTGATTTGTAATGTAGGTGGCCCGTGCTCATTTATCGTGTAGTTTTGACAACATTTTCCATTCCTTTTTCGTCCCTGTGATCATCGAACGTTTATGGTCACGGTCCACAGGTTGTACGGTGATTACTATTCAGCAATTCACAAATCGTTTGCTGTTGAGAACACAGTTTTTCGATGGACGCCAAAAACACATCCACCCATCTAAAACGTGATCGTCCCAGAGAACGCCAACATTGGCTCGAGGACTACTGTATCATTCTTGTCACACACCTGTTATAAACTCCTTTTATCCCGTGACCGGTTTAACTGTGTAACGTTTTCAATGCATATTTCTTCAGGTCTTCAAGGCGAAATATTTCTCGAACGGTTAAACTGTTATCCAGCTCAATGTTCTGCGTGTGTGTTGGTTGAGAAGACACGGGTCACACGCTCAGTGAGTTTCTGCAGGTTGTTGAACACGTAACAGCAAAGTAATTGAGTGCTAGGATAGCCTATAAGCCAAAAGGTGAGAGTGAGATTCTTGAGAACCACCCTATTCTATTTCTTCTTTAGAAAATCTTCTTTATATTATTCGATGAAAAACAAAGGCAGTCGTCCAATGTTGCTGCGCGGCTCAACCTCAAGTCCTCCTGCTGAAGTAGTTGAGCTCATTCAAGGAACGAGGCACTGATAGTAGACTTCTACGAAAGAACCTACGGTTTGAACATTACTTATTCAGCAAAAGTAATGTCGAAATTCACCCAGTTAGGAAAACAACCAGTTATGTTTTTTTAGAAGGTACTTGTATGTGCGATGGCATGATTATTGTTAAGAGCTTGTATGAGACACACAACGAGCAGCTTGAGCATTAGCTACAAATATGGTTTTGTTTGCAGCTTATCTGTAGAATTTCCGCATGTAGGGGTCGACATTTGAGCAGCAATTTTCTCTTCCAAAGCGATGTTTTCAGAGGATAGCAGAGTTGTGTGTAGTCTATGCCGTCTATTTTGAAAACTGTCCGCTTCTGTTATGTCTGCCGCCAATACCCATGCATCTCTTCGCCCTCTCATTCGCAACTTGGGCCTCATAAGGCAGACTCTATTATCGCTCCAGTGGCGATTTTAAGATATGCATCAATAGCTATGTTACGTTCCAGATCAGAACAGCTTTTCTGCCACCAAATCCATATCACGTCAGTAGGTGTATGGCGATTGGGGCTTCATTAGCAGTGGTAGCAGAACACCACAATGACGAGATTTTCGATAGACTAGACTTAACGGTAGTGTTTCCTTTCTTATTCAATGATATAAGTGAAATCTTTTCTATTCTGTCGCCGAAAAACGGGAAGAAAACAGTGATCCAATCCACTATAGAGTGACGACGGTAGTAACGGTTCTGGGTGGTGATTTTTTCTTTGTGGGAATCGATCTGAAGAGTGGATGGGGACAGAAGACGTTTCTCTCGTCTAACAACGATTTCCATCCTTTTCGATACTTTCATTAAAAAGAGTGAAATGGGCAGAAAACTGCCACACCTTACTATTCGCTTTCAGTAGATTTTCCTATAAGGCCTTAAAGTCTGTTAATAGAATGAGTTCAGTTGTAGGTCACTCCATCCAAATGTCCATAAGAGCAAAAGTTGGTGAGCGTTTGAAACATGGATTGAACGCGGAAGAGTATCGAGCGAGTCTATGGAATTTGACGTGCGTCGACGCGATTTGCACAAGAATCGGAAGCCTATGCCAACAAAGTTTAATGGAAGAATGTTCCATGCACTAGTAAGACGACTACGCGTGAATCATTCGTATTCTTATTAGTTGTCAACTAACCCAAGTGAGCACCAGTTACTCTCCAATCTTCGTTCTCAGGTTTAAAGGCTACTCAGTGAGCTTGTTTCAATCTAGTTTCGGTAATATCCTGAACAGCCCAACATCTCATCGTCTTTCACTAGTCTTATAGCTCAACACCGTTGGCAGGACTGCCACTGCGTATCAGTGGATTTATTCCAACTTGCTATAGGTTCTACAAGAGAAAAGTTCTTCTTGATATCGATAGCGAATCCTGGAATTGTTTCATTCTTGGCTAAGATTGAGCTCAGGGCGCGTGTGGCGCAGTGGTCGAAGGCGTCCTGCAACACACACGTATGGTCGATCCTCGCGCCTTTCGTTCACCTAGCCTTTCATTTCTCCGGGGTTGGAACATCGGTAACGGGCTTGTCTTGGAGGATAGCAACACTGGCCGATACATCGATAGGCAACCGTGACTCATTTTAAAGCCCAGATATGCATTCAATAACCTCCAAACGATGCTTACTGAAGTCAACTACACTGCACATCCCTCAAGGATTGATCAACGCCGAAACCTTCATCCTTTATTTTTTATTGACAGAGCTTTAGGGTAAAATTATCGAGTTCCCCCTCAGTTTTGCTTGCTATGGTGGGGTTAGGTGGACTCTGATCCAAAACGGTGGGGTGGCAAAAGTCTTACAATTCTGGACTGAAAAGAACATGGGAAAATAGATAATATGGTTGAACAATACGGACGTGGGACGACTAATTCGTTAAATAATTTGTAAGGTTGGAAAGTGATATAAATGCAATAGCAGCCTGAAGTCGAGAATTCGGAGACAACTGTTCTTTCGTGTAGGAAAACGGGTTGCATATCTTTCTCTCGCTCTCTCGATTAAACCGGCTTGAGAAGGTGAATAGATCGTTGCAAGATCTCTCACCCGTAAAATAGAAATTCAATACGCCAAGGCTTCTCGTTTCTCGTTTGAAAGGCAAAAGATCCCATAAATGGAATTGTGAGAAGAACTTTGGTCCATCCGTTTGCAAGCTTCCGTAGACAGCATTTATCAAAAGAAGTGAACAGTCGACATGAACATTGCTTGATATGGCCATTTTTGTAGACGTGAATTGGATATCAAGCACCACATAACATTCAGATGATGGCTCTTATTCAGTTTTTGGCTCTCAGTCTACCCTAACAGAGAAAGAAATGATAATAAATGGGTTACCCTCCATGAGTAAAGATTAAACCATTTAGTTTCGCCATCGAAGGTAAAACATAATTGGGCAAGTGGTCATATATAATTTGTAATATTTAAGAGTTCGTCGCTCAGGAATTGAAATGGCTAATGATATACAAGTTTGATTAACGTTAAAACGTTAGGGCCCTTGTTGGCTGAATAATATTTTTTTTGGAACTATCAAAGGCTTCAATCTATTTTTGATTACATATCTAATCGATTACATAACAACTCAGGTGCACTAAATGTAAATGGACAGAACGCACTGAGCAATGTGAAGTCGTTACGGGATGGTGGAAGGTATCTGGAAGGAAGTAGGATTGTGAAAATGCGACTGAAACGCGAATTGAATGACTGATCAATGGCGTTCTATTGTTTCAGGCGTTGAACAGAATGATCACGAGCGACGAGATCGAACGGTTGTCGACGATAAAGTCCCAGATCTATCACGCAATCTGCAGCCGACAATGGAAGTGACCCGCAGATTGTCTCATAATTGATGCATCTTGGGAAGAATGATTCAGTTCAACTTGAATCGAAACACCGTAGAAACCAAGATTCGAGCCGCTGTGATTTACAAAGAAGACACTCTGCCAACGTTGTGGCCATTAGTTTACACCCGAATAGATGCTCAGCTGCTTAAGAACAACTTTATCTACTTTTGGTGTATTGCACAAAAAAATTGAGCTGAAAGCCAAGGTGCAGATTCCTCAGTATTTTAGCACTTAGATTGCACATAAGTGCTGACTAGGTTTGCAAGAAAACGCCGCGGTACAAAAAATATGGATGATTTTCGGGCTTTCTTTATTGATAACAACTCAAAATCATTCGTTAAGTCTGGTCCTAAAAAAGAAATATAGCCATTACTTATTGTTCATAGACAGGTCTTCCTTCCACTGTGTCGTCATTCCATTCTTCTCATGTACGCCAGTACTAAAATTTGGACTGTAGGCGTTCTTGACAACGACTCTGCGTTCATAAAAGTAGCACCTTTTCTAAAAAAAAAAAAACGTAAAAGAGATCACTGTAAACCAACGTGGTAATAGCCTCATGTTAGCCAATCAGTGAAACAAAGTACATAAAAGGCGTTTCAAAGATTCTACAATACCAGCTCCCTGTTAATCTGATCTAATTTTAAACATCTTACTGTATTCGGCAACATCTTCATCGCACTTGCAAAAGTACTGATCCTTCGTTAAAACCCAATAATTTTTTGATAACTGGAGCTTTTCATAAGTTAGCTGCTCGACGGGCTTCTAGGGGAAGCTTTGCCTCGTCGTAATAACAGAGTTAATAACTTTTTAAACCACTATTTTTTTGGGCTTGTTTAACACCGATGTTTTCAAAAAAAAAACTGAGATAGGAAACAATAATAAATAATATAGGTGATTTTTCCAAGCTGTTGACGCAAATACAGTAACCTAAGCATAAATGATGCGTTATGGAACATAATCGCTTTTTGCTGGATAAAATCGCACTCAATAAATAGATCCGTTGTTCGAAATACGAGCCTTGGCGAAATAAAAGGATTTTAAAAAGTGAACAGTAAACTTCAGAACTTAAGAATTCTCTCTGAATAGAATATAATATCGTTCCATCTTGGACGTCGACTGTAGAGCAGTGGATGGAGGTGCACTGTAGTAAGCACAGGTTCGCATCCAGTGTCAGAAAATTGGTGCAAAATCTGTCTGGGATGTGGTATTATTGTCTAGATACATTGGCAGACCATCGATATTCATCGGATAGTCTAAACATGCATTCAATCACCTCAAACGATGCCTAATGAAGTCGAATGCTTGGTTCATTTCTCGAGAATTGATCGACGTCGAGAGCTTCATCCTTCTTTATCGTGCTAAAAAAGCACAAAATTTTATTTCAACTAATAGGGTAGACTATGGCTTGATAGATGTCTGTTTAAAATTTAAGGGTCAATTTGGTTATCTGGGCCTATGAGCTATGTGCGGCTTATTTGGTCGTGAATGTGTTAATCTTATGCTGTCGTTGTAAGCTCATGACTACCTTTCAAGTTTGTACAAAACAAGGTAGTCTTAAGATTTTTTAAAGATTGCTCACCTCTAGGCGATTTTCCTCTGTTTCGGGCTGCGACGTAAAGCGAGGTTCTTCCCCAGCAGGGTCTGCCAAGCTGAGAACTCCGACGTTTCGATCCGGAAGCCCAGCTAAAGAGTGGACCAATATCACGAATCACCACCATTAGGGTGTTAAAGTAGTCACATGACGACAAATCTCCCTCTGATGCACAAAGGCCATCACTGCCTGGTGTGGTGACGACCTAACGAAGGCCTTGGCCAGGCTGACCTGGAAACTCCATGGAACCACAAAAACTAAACCAGCAAGTTTAGAGAATGGAAGTTATGTTGGGGTCTGCACAATCAGTGAAGGAGGGCCATTCAAGTGCCCGGGCAAGTAGCATATTGTATACAATATATATCTGTACATATTGTATGTTACACATATATATATCATATGTTTACATGTGTAATATATATTTATATTTGTCTATTATTTATTTTGTATCTATCCTTTTATAGTTTTTGTGCACTGTATATATTGTATACAATAGTTTACTTAAATATCTTATACATATTATGAATATTAGGAGAAGGATGGCACAGTACTAGTCGTGCCGATCGCCACGCGAGCACGGTGCTGGTTCGATCCCACCTGTGGTGGACCAAGCCTCTCATCATCAAATTGCTACTAGACTCGTCCGAAAGCAATACACTCCTTGCATTCTAGATAGGAACGCTTAAGCCCAGCTATCTCAAGGCTCCAGGGAGAACCGACTCGACCAGAATTCAACAACATTCTTTACGAAAGTGAAATGCTCAGGCACCAGCAGAAGCCACACGTAGAAAGTTGGAAGACATGTGTGGATGACGGATTCGAGGAAACAAATCGAATGCAGGAATTGATGGGATGCACACAGTAGATGTGGAAGACGGTTCATGCAATAAAAATATATACACTTATTTATACACCTATTCAAATGCATTTTTATATTAATGCTCCTGGAACTATAGTTAGCGTGTGGAAAACGCTGATCGCACTTCCGCACTGAAGAATTCCTTTCTGTATGTCTCCAGTTGTCTTTGGAATAATGAAAACCGCAATTTTAAGAGTTGAATGTTCCTTGTCTTCTTCACATTTTTAACACTCTTCTGTACTTACGAAACCTCTTGATTGTTCTTTACGCTTACTTGATTTGTTCGTAGAAGCTCGCTTCCTTAAGCGTGTATCAGGGATCAGAAAGAAATTCGTCGTCAGTAAACGTAGTTTCTCTCAAGTTCGGTTTGATGCCTATTCAATTGCAAAAAAATCTTGTTTTGAATCTGTACTGCTCTAGAACCACCTTGGTGGGCAGCATAAGAATGTTCTGATTCCCTAAGGTCTTTGTGATCATTTACATCTCAAGATTACCCTTTCCTACTAGGGTTTCGCTTTTACCTCTTCCATTGTTTAATGAGACGGTCCTACTGGTTTTCAGTTGTTTAGGCACCATGCTTTCTACCATATAATGTATGAAATGTTAGGCGGATGTATTTAAAAAAGTGTTGTTTAGTTCTTCAAATACTTGCATTAGATTCTTAGACCAGGTGCTGCACAATTTTTCACGGACGAAATCTAATGCTAGAATCGCAGGGTATAACCCCTATTAGGACCGAATCTCCATTTCCCCACTCTTTCTATGCAGGTGGCCGCGTATGTTGAAAAAGGTGAAGCAGAATTTATACATTACTCGTACGATTTGTATTCTTTACAACGTGTTTTCTCTACTGACCTGACTGTTTCCTGTGTAGACGTTGAATAGAAGTTCGCTTTAGTTCCATATCTGCAAAAACTCATCGCGTACTTAGAAGAGTCTTCCTAAGTTCCGCAGCCTATATTGCTTCTCATTCATTCTGAGGATCGCCTTCCATTCCTTCTCTACCGTATTTTGATAGCATAGTCGTAAGGGTAGCATGCAATGTCTGATGTATCCAGAGACAATACGCGTCTGATGATGTCCAACCTCTTGCTTTCCTTAGCACAGAGACTGCTTCTTAATGTGATTCAATCGAATTTAGGTCCTGAGAGTTCATGTGAAGTACCTCAGATGTTTTACTGGAGCCAGCAATGGCTTTTAATCCCCCAGTGATGGTGCCATTGCTTACCTTTACCTGCCACTACTACAACGACATATGAAAAATACCTGAACCTCACGTATATCAGAACATGATTTCACGATGTGATTGAGGGAAAGAACTTATTATCAAATCTGAAAGTTTTCCACAGACTCATTCGATCAGATTACTTCTTTTTGCAAAATAATTCATGATTTTATTCTGGAATGTGGACCATTCTTGTGTTTTAAATCTCACTGTTCTCAACCCCATTCCTTTACATCCTTTGGAATTTCTCTTTCTGTTAGCATTTAATTCGTCATCAACCCAAATCGAGGAAACAGAACGACGGAACCAGATGATGAATAATGAAAACTGTTTGGAGTGACAAGTAGAATAGAACTGGAGAGTGTCGCACTGAAGAAAAAAAACAACGCGAAGAAAGGAACGCACAAGGCACTAATTTGATATCAAAACGAGTCATATAAGCATTTAAGTAAGTCATTAACTATTGACTACCTATCGGGCTTATACATCGATCAGCGGTAAGCTTTTCAGTACTTCAACGGCTTACTGGCGCACTGACGGAACTGAATGCTCTTAGGGTATGAAAATGTAATGCGCAGCAAGAAGAACCACGCCAGGGTCACCTAAGCTAAGTTCGACAATTCTAATCTAAAGTTGGGATAAGAGCAAAAAAGTGCCAAAAACAGTTGGGAAGAACACTCCTAGCCATTCCACATCGAGACGACGAACGACTGTAGACCGTCGACTCGTATCACTTGTTCTAAGGAAGACCAAGACGTCGCAACGTTAGCCGAATATACATCTTTATCAACCTCATGTTAGGATAGTAATCCAGGAAAGTATTGACAACATAATGAGTTTCGAAAAATGCGTTGCAAATTACAAAAACGAGACCAGAAAACAACAGAGAACATCATATGCTGGCAACATTTTAGTACTACATTAGCCAAAGATAAGCCGAGAGCGCGTGTTGAGCAGTGATCAGAGGCGCCCTGCAATAAGCGTAATATCGATCCTCCGCCCCAGGTTCACCTAGACTTCCATCCCTCCAGGAACTCAGCAAGTTGCTACCAGATATCTAACATCTATAAATAATACCATTGTCGCTGGTCTATATATGCATTTAATCACCTCTATATGCATTCCTAATGAAGTCAAATGCATGGCGCACCTTTCAGGGATTGATCAACGCCGAGGGGTTCATCCTTTTATCCTTTAATAGTAGCACAGAAAAAATGAGTGCACACAGACACATTCTCTTCTTTGTTTTTCAAAAATAAAAACCAAAAAAGTAGAATTACACTTTAACGTGGCATTATACTGAAGTTATTATTTTCGACAAGAAGGTGTTTCTCATGGCATAATTTAGAACTTTGGCCGAATTTCATGCCTAAACGCATTTTCCACGAGCACACATCCAAGTATCCCAGTAATATGACAGGTTTAAGTTCAAGAGGGTAAGTTGAAAACAATAAAAAACGAAATGGAGAAGGAAAGTAGCATATTGGTTAGGATGCCACTTATGACGAAGCAAAGGAGCTGTTTCGATCCCCTGCTCAACACTGCTCATCATTCCACATTGGAATCAGTTAGCTCGGCAATCCCCATGATTACGAGGAGAATCGAGTCTAAAAGCACTTGATCAGAGATATCGACCATCTTTCTATTAAGGAAGGAAATCTCTCATCGCTGTTTGCCTAAATGACTTGCGGACGCAACACTCTGAGGGCTTGGCGTTGCCATCGCTGACGTTACAAGCGAAGGGCTGTGGCTAAACCCTTGGACATTGCGCTGTTTGGCATAATGCCTTTAAATGAAATTGTAACTAAAATCATAGCCTACTAAACTAAAGACAAATGGCAAGGGATAAACGGTACTTTATAGATAGGCGACATTAGTAACCAATGAATAGGCGTGATACTGACAACTTCATAGAAAGAAACCGTCGATGAACGCAAGGCATTCATTCAACATAACTCAATTTCATTCTTACACTGTTTTCGATGGAACCAATACACCATTAGAAGCTTGTAAGCCGCGGAATACAAGGAGCGAAATTAGCGATTCGCAACGACCTGCTATTTTCGGTTTTGCCGAATGGTACTGTTACTTTTCCTTATGATTCGCTGTATGTGTCGTTTCCTAAAAGATACTTTTTAAAGTGACTCCTTAACACACTAGGTTAAGTGACATACGTGTATGACCTATATTCTTGCGAGTGTGCTAAGTAAAGGAAACAATCGAGCGATTTAAAAATCATATTAAAAATGTCAACAAGTGGATAGTGTATCGCTAACATAACCGTTCCTTACGCGGTTAATCCGAGACACCTAGGCAATGATTCGAGTCCCTACCACGCTCACTAAGCCTTCATAATTGCGGTGTCAAGAAATTGGCAGAAAAATCGCCTCGGATGAAACAACTCTCTTTAATCCACGTGGTAACGCTCTAATACGGCTATCTCAAGATTCCAAGAAGGATCGACTTGATCTGAATTCAGCGGCATTTATAAAGAAGAAGAAAACCCGCATGCAAAACGCGAATCCATACGCAAGAAAGTTCGAAGACTTTCGTGGATGGTGGATACGAGGAGTTGAGTCGGATGCAAGAAATGCTAGGATCTGCAGTGTAGTGGTACACGTGTTGTCGGGCCATGAAAAAAATTTGAACGCTTTTTTCTTAAAAATATCAAGCAGAATGAAAGAAGCTTTTAAGTTGGTCAAAATCCCTCCTATTAGCTAACCTTCAGGATGTCAAAGGCCGTGGTACGTCCTGGTGTACGTTTTTCACGTAAATGGTGAAATGATATGCACTTGTGATGAATTGGAGGTGCAAAATGAGAAACCTAACGAAAACGTGACAGTAGGGTGATCGATAGCGAACTTAAGTGGAATTTTTCATATTTCGTTAAAAAATCCACGAAAGATGCTTACCGTCGAAACAAAATACGCAGAAGACTGAGTGAAGGTGCTCTCAGATATTGGCGATGGTGTTAATTTCTCACCATTGCCGACAACTTTTCCACGACTGGAGCAGTTGTAAAATAAGAATGTGATAGGAGAATAGGAAGGACTTCACGCTCACCTTTTGGTAGTATAAAAAGAATAAAGGATAAATTTCTCGGCTTTGATCAATTTCTGAGAGATGCGCCATGCATTCGACTTCATTAAGCATCGTTTGGAGATAATTGAATGCATATCTGGGCTTTACAATGAGTCGTTGTGGCCTACCGATGTATCGAGCCAGTGCTGCTATCCTCCCAGACAAGTTTTGTACCTGTTTGTCGATCCCGGAGGGATGGAAGGTTTAGTGAGCCAGGGGCGCGGGAATCGATCACATGTGTATT
>UYYA01004237.1:120113-136403 GCA_900624975.1 Angiostrongylus costaricensis | reverse complement strand
GTAATATTTCCCGGACCATCTGAAGATCGAGCAGTTTAAACAGACCTTCAAGAGGACCATAAGCTGCTGAATCGAAAAGCCATACATGTTAATTGCTCCTTCGTGTTTCTCAAGAAGCTCACGGATGGCTTGCATTGCGGAGTCGTTCGACACGTTAGTGTAAAGAGCGGTAACGTCGAACGATTCCATAACGTACGAGGGCTCATTCAAGTGTTAAGTAAGTAAGTAATTTTTGCTGTGAATCTGCTAGGGTTGTGAAAGTGTTTGGCTGAGTAGATCACATCTCAATTTGACCTTTCCAGGCTCTGAAGAAGGCGAAACCGCCGAAACGTCAGCAATTGTGTTCTAATAAATTCTATATTAACAACCTCGTGTCTGCTTATTGATGAAAAACATTGAATTTTCACCAGCAGTTTTATTATTTGGTACGAATTGAAAAAAAGATTGTGGAATAGCAAAATGGGATGGAAGTAGTAAAAGCTTGTGGAAAATGTCTGAAGAAAATAAAAAGTCGTCGATAATAGTAGATCGGTAAAAAGCGTTCTTATCGCTTTTCAATCCTTTATTAAGCTTTCTTTTTAACAAATATACTTAGCAACGAAAGAAGTCACTGCGTCATCTGTTTAGATCTCTGTCCGACAGGCCAAGTTCCGTTGCTAGCACAATCCAACGGAGAACCAAAATCGTGTAAGCTAAGCCAAGTAAGGTGCCTAAATATCTTGTATAAAACTTGCTTTAGGAAACAAAACAGAACCGAACTGAGAAAGCTTTTTCACTCGATGATTTTTTTCTGGAAGGTGTGGCTTCTTTCAGGATTGTCCAACAGGCTACCATTGCGGTGAGAATAACATCTGTTGTGGCAAAGCTGGTGTCTGTCCGATCAATTACCAACCTGCACGGGATAGATTTGGTAATTCAAGAAGACCTTGATCTTTTTCAAAAGAAGAAGCGAAAATCAAGATGGAAAGTGAAAAACGAAATAAATAGTGAAGAATTGAGAAAACGATAGCCCATATTAAATGATAAAAAAATAAAGCTCTCGGTGTTGATCAATCGCTGAGGGATGCGCCATGCATTCGGCTTCATTAGGCATTGTTGGAGATGACTGAATGCATACCTGACCTTTACATTTACTCCTGGGGGCCCAACGGTATATCGAGCCAGTGCTGCTGTCGTTCCAAATAAACGGCTTGGTGGGCGTGGGGTGTGGAGATCGATCCCATGTGTATTGCAGAACGCCTCCGACAACTGCGCTGCACGCCCCCTCATATTAGGCTTAGCCAACAAAAATTGTGGATCATTTGACGTTTACCACCTTATTTTTTCGTTCACTACTTCTTTTGTTAGTTGCACACGCTTGTTGAGAAATTCCTTCGATAACAGAAATCCAAAACCTTGTTGAGTTGCATTACATTTTTACAAACTATAAGATTAAGTACAATAGTTCACATTATGTTACTAGGACGATTAACTGCCTGCTCGTCTCTATACGGTAACACTTGCCCACTTGGATCTGAATGTATGGATACTAGCATTTTTTTGCAACAACTTTGCTGTGAACAGGTTCGTTATACGATTATAATTCCGGAATTTTCAAGCTGGATTTTTTTTACCACGATCTCACTCTTCCTAACAGCTTACCGCTTTTTCGTGGCTGGGAGGTATACCTGGGTGCCAGGCTCCGATGTAAAGCGAGGAGATTCATCCCGCCAGCAGGATCTGTCAAGATGAGAAGGAGGCCGGCGTTTCTATCAGGAAGCCCAGCTAAGAGTAAACCAGTACCATGATCCACCACCGTCCTGCAACGAAACTGGTCGCATGGTGGCAAATCTCCCTCTCATGCACAAGGGCGGCGACTGCCCGTGGTGGTGACCACCTGAGGCAGACTTTGGATAGAGTGATCTCGGGACTCCAGGTAATCACAATGGATAAGACCAGCAAAACTCCGAAACGATGGAAGTTACGCTAGGGCCCGCACAACCAGTGAAGGCGACCATCCAAGTATCCAAGTAAATAAGATCTCATTGTATTGGTGATTTGTTTTACGGAATGGACTCATTTATGTGCTGTTTCAGATCCAATACACATGCCCAGGTTACTCGATACCGTACCCGAGTCCACGATTCCCACAAAAATGCTATTTAAATGAACCGTGGACATGTGGCCGAAGACAATGCATGCCCAGGTAAGATTATTACGGTGGCGTAAAACGAAGGAATGAAAACGTTAAATTTGATAAATATTTGAAAGAGCTAAAATTTAAAGAGCTGAGTACAAACGAACATCTTCAATGTTGAAGTTTAGACAAGGAAACACTGCAAAGAGTTATTTCAGCTCTTTTGAATGGTTTCTTTTCCATCGACTAGAGAGAGTTTCGAACAGAGACCTGTCTGGTTTAGCTATTTGCGTTATTTAATACCTCGTTTAGTAAAATATTTTATAGAAATTACTTTCAAAAAGTACTTAAAGGCAGTTCCAATTTCTTTTTCCTAAATGCTGAACACGTTTGATTGAAATCGTATCCGAATAACTAGTGCAACGCAATTCTTCTTTGCTCAAATCTAGGACAGGCATTAAGGAACAAACATTTTTTTTCGGTTTTTCTTTGTTTTTCTAAAGGTTTTAAAATACCTTGCTTGTTTAGTAACATTCCGAACGTGAATATCTGCTGTGAGTCAACGATCATTCGCCAGAAAGAGCTGAATCCCTGCCCCGTTGGTTGGACACCAAGCGATAACGTGATCACAGTGAGTCGCTTGTCCAAATACTCCGAACATTTCTATTTTGGCCTCACCTTTAAAGTAACCTTAAAAATTATTCCGCTTTTTTATAATACTTGTAGAGAGCAGTATAACAGCAGTGGTTAGAAGTACCCTATGACACGCACAGAATGGCTCACAATGTTTGGATTCCACTCCTCAAACTCACCAAGTTCTCCATCCCTCCAAGGTCAGCAAATTTGTAGCAAACCTAAGTGGGAGAAGCAACACTGACTTGGTACATTGGTGGTCTAGCACAGATTATTGTTTAGCCTAGACAAGGATTCAATCAGACCTACATTGCTAGCAATAGTTTAAAATGTAGGGAGCGAAGGTCTGTAGGTATCCTTCATGGTTACAACGCACTGTTAAGAAACCAGTATCCTCTCTTACTCTTTATGAAACATCCAAATTGCACATTTCGTAATACAACATGGTTTTCATCATGAGTTTCGCGATCCCGATGTTGTCCCTCTACAGATGGCTTGCAGCTTGCTTGACAAGGTTTTTGCTCTTTATACATTCTTAAGAAATCCTTCTGAATGTATTCAGAATTCGCTACCAAAAGACAGTCTTTGATAGCTCAAATGGTTTTGCCTAAGAATAAGTTTACAGATAAGTGGACTTTTAAAAATCTGCGTCCTTCTCGAATCAGCTCGAAGACTCCACATAGAGAATATAATCCCGCTCTAGGTCAATTCGGGACCGTGAATACTTCATAACTCAAATGAGGGCTAAACTGCTTGCGGGGGTTAGTAACAACGATGACCTATTGCAGTTAATCATTTAATGATCAAGTGTATGGTCGCTAAAAAACTCGTCACCGTTGGCTACTTTCTTCACTAAAAACGGAGGATTAAAACTCCTCTCTAAGAAATGTGATTATCTTCTTGTTCCTCATGAGGGTGGAACCTACTGTGCCGACCGGTCTTGCGATGGAACCAGTACTTCCGTAATGTTTAATTGAGGCAATCGTTGAACACTAATAGGACTGGCGGTGAGTGCGTTAGCCCCCTGCAAGGGTAATAGCGCGTTCGATCCCCACCGCAAGCACCTGCGGTCCGGAGTTTTGCAAATGTTTTAGCACCATTGTCGTTTTAGTAAGAAAACTTTTTTGGTCTCGATACTAAGAAATTTAATAAATATGATATTACTCTCGACTCTAATCTGTGGTTATAGGCCAACAACATTTGCTGGTTTATTCCTTTGGAAGTTCTCATATTCACGTCTGCGATTTCTGTTGAAATCCAGCAAAATTGAACTAAACTGTTGGCGTTACCCAACTATAATTCCTGTTATCACAGTCTTTGCAGTTATCATGCTTGTTGTTATCATTTTTTATTCTTTATTTTTATTTTTATATGACCCGTCTTCACTTCTCCTGTGCAGATGCTAGCACTTTTCGCATTCGATTCGTTTCCTCGCATCCATTGTCCACGAAGATCTTCCAACTTCCACGTGTGGCTTCGGCTGCTGGTTGAGGGTTTCCATTTCATTCTGAATGCCGTAGAATGCTGGTCGAGTCAACTCTCGTTTAGGTCTTAAGATAACCGGACCGGAGCGTTTCCAAATGTATTGCACAGAGTGATTTTTCCCCCGACAAGTCCGGTGCCAATTTTCCGACCCCAAAGGGATGAGAGGCTTGGTTAGCGCGGAGCGGAAACGAACTGGCACCATGCTTGGGGCACATTCGCAGAGCGTTGTTATCACTAATATTTCAATTATTGCTAAACTAAACCCAAACGACTTAAAACTAGACTTCTTCAAAAATCGTCGACGACGAAATCCTGATAATCCTGCTTCAGCAAACGTTCTTGACTCCAAACCAATTTAAACAATCTTGCAAACAAAAAATTTCTATTTTTAACAGTGCTGAGATATTTGCAAAACTCCGGACCTCAGGTGTCTGCTGTGGGGAACGAACGCGCTATTGCCTTTTCCTGGAAGTAACGCGTTCCATGCTAGTCCTTTGTTTCGTCTCTCTCTCTCTGCTAGTTTTATTGATCTCTGCCATCAGCAGTCACCCGTCAGCGGGATTGACCTGAAGAGCTCAAATCGGAAAGACATGCGAAACGAACGACCCGCATGATGTGGTGGTGAACGCGTCACTTTCCGGAAAGGACAATAGCGCGTTCGTTGCCACCGCAGACACATGCGGTCCGGAGTTTTGCAAATATCTCAGCATCGTTGAAAGTTATATTTCGCAATATACCCTGCCGTTAAAAACAGTAGGCAGTAAGTGAAGCGGTTAAGAAAACTTTCAATAATTTTTATTTCAGCAGTTCCCTAGTTTCAATTTCAATCATTCGCTTTGTTCTTTTTCGAAGTGAAATTTGGTTTTGCTTTTTGTTTCGTTCAGGTTTACACTTATTCACACTTATTATTATAATCATACAACCGGTTTAAGCTAGTATGAAAATTTCCAACACAGGACTGCAACATAATATTGTCCGGGATTTGGAAACTATTTTGTTAGAATATTTAAAATTTTAACAAGTCCTAGTGAAAAGATCGCTTCGTTTCAGTACTGCACTCCATCACACCGATACTCGTCCTGCCCTGGATTTTCGTCATGTCTTCGTTCAGAAGCTGTTCAGCAGCAGTTCATGTGCTGTGTACCGAGTCAATGGCGTCACAGAGAAACGATAGTCATGCTAAATGATAATCCAGAAATTCCTTAATTTATACCTATGCTATAACGTTTTTTCTGCAAAACTCTTTCGAAATAAATCTTTTCTGATTTGAGAACTCTCCCACTAACAATTACCACATCATTGATTAAAAGAAAGTAAGTCAAAAAACTGCATCATGCTCGAAAAATGACAAGGAAGAGGATCGAGACATGAAAAGCAGTAGTAAAACATTCGAAGAAGCCTTGTATCTAGCTGCAGGTATCACTGTTCATGGCAGCTGTATTGGTCCAATGTCACCTTTGTAGACAAAGAACCGTTTGGCAGAAAATGGTGCTCCAAACAAAAATTTCTGCTTTGATGGATTGGTTGTTTGAAATTCGAAGCGAACCCTCGCTAAGATTTATTAATTTCCTATAACTGTCCTATTTTGACAATTATCGGTCTGCCTTCCGGGCCAACGACCAAATTTTGTGGTTTGGGTTGGAACTTATTGTCCAAGTTACGAAGAGAACCATTCTTACTTTTAACTATATTGGGTTATAACTTTAATGATGCTGAGATTTTTGCAAAACTCCGGACCGCAGGTGTATGCGGCATGATGGCAGAAGATCGATAGAACTAGCTGAGAGACAGGCGAACCGAAGGACCCGCGTGGTGTGGTGGTGGACGCGCTACTCCCCAGAAAGAACAATAGCGCGTTCGTTCCCCACCGCATACGCCTGCGCTCCGAAGTTTTGCAAATATCTCAGCATCGCTGAAGTTATATTTCACAGTGTGTACCCTGCCGTTAAAAAGAGTAGGCAGTAAATAATAAGTTAAAATTATATTGGGTTATAACGTCCAAAAAATGTTATCTTTTCGGCACGTCTTGTAATGATTCCCACGACCGACTTACTGTTAACCTCGGCATTGAATGAATAATTCCCGATATTATTGTTGAGCAAACATGAGGTATTACTTTATTCTTTATTCCGTTAGAGCTGACGTTTCGGCAGTATCGCTTTCTTCAAAGCCTGGAAGGGTATGTTGATAAGCAATTTAACACGCCATGCGCTTCATTAAGACAAACAGAAAGATGAGAATGTAAGTCGCAATCACACGATCAACAGCTTCTCAAAAAATCCATCGTTTTTTTACGTGGCTTCAACTGAGGGAGAACAGTCGATCAGAGTAGCATATGGTTGCTCCTTGCACAAGATGCCAAAGAACCAGCGTGCAAACTTTTTGAGGCTTTTTGGATAAACACCAAAAACTCCAGAATGAATAGCAGAAAGGAGTGCCCAGAGGTCACACATGATCTCGCCTCGTATCTTCGTGCCAACCTTTGATGTGGGGTGGTGCATTCATCGACTTATATGCGACTCTGATCAACTGTTCTTCCTCACTGGAAGGCGCGTAATAAACGGTGGGTTTTTCGAGAAGCGGTTGATCATGTGGTTTCCATTTAGGTCTTCATCTTTCTATTTGTGTGATTGAAGCACATGGTGGGATAAATTGCCTATCAATATACCCTTCCAGGCTCGGAAAAAGACGATATTGCTGAAACGTCAGTTTTAACGGAATAAAGCAACGCCTCGTATTTACTCAATAAGAATATCGAGAATCTTGTCTTTTATCTACTGCCTACTATTTCTTTTTCTTGGCAGGGTATTATGTGAAGTACAACTACAATTATGGTGAGTTGTAACTGCCACGACCGACTTTCCATTAACCTCGGCATTGATCAAGTAATTTTCTTCGTATTTTTGTTGAGCAAAAATTCTTGTTATTATTCTTTGTTCACGATTAAGCTGACGTTTCGGCGAATTTCGCCTTCCTCAGAGCCTGCAAAGGTCAAGCTGACAGCAATCCACTCGGCCAGACGCCTCTATAACCAAACAAAGAAACTCCAAACCAAGATTTCAATCACTTTGAACACAGCTTTGCACACTCACTGCTTCCTATGAGTCTTCCACTAAGTATGTCGTGTGAAGACCGACCGCACAGAATTCACATGGAAGCGTAAGGTGTCTCTCCCATCAAAATAACAGGTTTATATACTGTCCAATATCACGCGTGATAATGAGGCATTCTCTGCGGTTCATTTTCGGATTTCTAGAATTAATCCAGAACGCCTCGAGAGTTTTTCGCGCCTGTGTTCTTGATTCGCGTGCGAGGATCGTGACACATACTTCGAAGTCGTCTCCGTTATGTCTCTGGGTCCTATGCGTGGCTAGTGGACTATTTGGTTTATCTTTACCGACTAGGTGTTCTTTCATGCGGACACAGTGGGGTCTACCCGTTTCGCCAATGTATTCGTCACCACACGTCTTACAGGAGATCAGATAAACTATACCCGAGTTCATGCAATCACCGTCTCTACCACTGGGGCAAATTATGCAATTTTGAGTTGCACATAGACGTCATATAGGCGGTTACGAACTAGCTGGCGCTTAAGATTACTCGGTGGTATTTCAACTACGCTTACCGAATTCTCTAAGCGCGCCCTTCTCAAGTAGCGTTTTATAGCTGTACTTATATCATTTGAGATGAAGGGTAGGATGAACAGGACCCTTCTATCGCTAGAGTTGTCGTTTGGAGGCCTACGATTTCGTCTACACCTATCCTGAGCTACAGTTTCGTAGCCATTAGAAATGGCTATTTGCCGTGCCAAGTTCCGGGACTCCTCTCTCTGCTCTCTTCCCGTGCACACGTTGGTTGCTGTTCGAAACATGTTTCTTATAAGCGCCCTTTTCGTGTGAGAGGGGTGAGAGGAGAGGTAATGAACCAAGATGTTTTTACTACCTGGCTTTCGGTACCACTTTGTAATGTAGCCATTTTCTGATAGGTGAATTTGTACATTCAAAAATGGAAGCCATTTTTCTTTCGGCTTTTCTCGGGTGAACTTGATATACTCTGACTGTGCGTTTAACAATTCGAAGCATTTGTCCATTTCCTCTTGTGTTGAGCAAAGGACAAAGCAGTCGTCTACATACCTACAGTAGAGTAGCGGCCCGAGATCAGTCACCGGTGCTTCCACCTTAGACATAAATGCAATGGCAAGGCTTGGAGCCAGTCGTTGTCCCATTGCCAACCCTCTTATTTGAGCGTAGTACTTTCCAGACCATCTGAAAATTGAACAGCTCAAGCGTTCTTTTAAGAGTGCCATCAGGTGCTCTATCGTGAAGCCATATATGTTTATTTCTCTTTCGTGTTGTGTAAGGAGTTCGAATATGGCTTGCATTGCGGAGTCATTCGACACGTTTGTATAAAGGGCGGTAACGTCGAAGGACTCCATCACGCACGCGCTGTTGGGCTGCGCAGTACATAGACGATCCAGAAACATCTCGGTATTCGTAAGATGGGCTGGAATGTGTTTCAACAACTGGTTAAATATTAGGGTTAAAAACCATGTTATCCTGTCCGTTGGCCCGTCTACGCAACTAATGATAGGTCTAACCTTAAATAGTGATGGATCGTTAGACGCAAGATCATCGCTGGATACTAACTTATGAGTTTTTATAAGTAAGTACAAGACGGGGCATGTTGGTAAGTCAACTTTAAGTTGAGAGATAACTGATGGTTTTAAACCAGCAGCCCTTGCCATTTTGGCCCATTCGTGGTTTAGTTTTCGGTATTTACTTTTGAATTCCTCCTCAGATGATGGGCGATAAAGCGAAGCATCTTCAAGATGCTTTTTCGTTATCTCCACATCTAACTGATAAGGAATTACGAAAAACTTTCCGCCCTTATCACTAACGGAAAGTCTTATGGTTTTCAACCTTATCAGCTCTTTTACCTATCGCATACCACGTTTTTGCACTGGAGTGAGGTTTGAGCTGTATCTTTTCGCGCGATAGTGATTGAGGACTTTGAGAGTTTCATTCGCAAACATCCGAAATTTAACATCAACTTCATTATTGGGCTCTTGTTGTCTAAAGAACGTCGGGGGAAATGGTGCTGTTGGTAGGGCCCCCACTTGATGATGTTCGCACCTATTTAGCGCTTCATCTCTAGCTTTTTGCGGAGTCTATCTTGAAGTTCATGTAAACCACATGCGACCCTACGCAAGGTTATCTTAGAAATGGTTTCAGATGGTGAGAAACTCGGCCCCAATTCTAATAACGAGAGCGCACCTTCAGGGAGGGTTATGCCTCCTAACACGGTCAACCTTGAATTTTCTTCCACATTACCTATCCTAATGTGAACTGTTTGATGTTCTTTAGCGATATTTTTGTGCGCTATTGAAGCTGTGTTGTGTGATTTACTCAAAAGGTCTTCGAATTTTTCTCGCAAAGCTACTTTAGCATTAGACCTAATAGAGTTGCAAAGCAACACTGACCCGTCCACTATTCTCCTCCAGAGGCGGTCCTCCAAATATTGAGCACAAAAGTTTTCCTTCGTCTCGCACTTCTTCCACTTGGCGAACATCTGGTTTTGTCGGCTTCGTAGACAAGTGCGTAGTATTCGCAATTCGACGTCCAATACTCGGTGACTGTCCTCTGGTAGTCCGCATACGTCGTGTAGTCGTCTTCGTTTGATGAAGTTCGGAACGACTTGATGTTTTAGACAGCGGCGGAGAAAGTGTGTTGACTGTCGAGCTAAGACGATCTTTTGTCTCAGTGACAGCGCTTCTTTTACAAGTCGGAAGTATCTTGCTGGCACATCTTGCAGTAACTGCCACGACCTCATAGGAAGCAGTGAGTGTGCAAAGCTGTGTTCAAAGTGATTGAAATCTTGGTTTAGAGTTTCTTTGTTTGGTTATAGAGGCGTCTGGCCGAGTGGATTGCTATCAACTTGACCTTGGCTCTGAGGAAGGCGAAATCCGCCGAAACGTCAGGTTAATCGTGAACTAAGAATAATAACACCTCGCGTTTGCTCAACAAAAATGCGAAGAAAATTATGGTGAGTTATTTCCAAAACTTGGACCCCATGGACTCCAAATGATCTCTGGAACACAGATCGCAATGAGCCCAGTTAAGCTGAGGCTATAGAAGAAATCACAATGCCTAACTTATTATCCCCCAAATTTCTCGCATACGAAGCGAGCGCTCGTCAAGAATGCAGGCCTGCCCTAGAACGGCCACCTACACGTTGTGCAGACGTGCTCGTAAACAAAGTTAATCGGCCGTACTCGCAGCTGCATTTGTTTTACAAATCACGGTGCGAGAACCGCAAGCGCCACACCATGCTCGAATAAAACCACCACCATAGACGACGATTGCAAAAGAAAGAAACGAATGGCAAATGTGCTAGGGTCCGCGCAACTCATCAGGACAGGCCATCCAAGTATTCAAGTAAGTAACATGAATGCGTCGTTTTCTTGTTCAGCAATCGTAATTTTTAAACAGCATACAAATGTATACAAACTGTATACATACAAACTTCCATAGAGAAACACAATTCAATGCAACACTGGCTGACGTTTCGGCAGTATCGCCTTCTTTAGAGCCTGGAAGGGTATGCTGATATACAATCTACTAGGCCAAAGGTTTCAGTAACACTTACAAAAAGACGAGAAACTCTTTGGTAATTACATGATCAACAACTTCTCGAAACAAAAGCTTTTTTGAAGTTAAAGTCGATATTCTCACACAGGAGACTAAATTACCAACGCGCAAACTTCTTCAGCCTTTTTGGATAAATGCCAAAAACCCTACAATGAATAGCAGGGATGAATTCCCAGAGGTCACACGCGACCTAACCCCGTATGTTCGCGTCAATTTCTGATGTGGGATGGTGCAGTCATCAACCATATGCGACTATAATCAGCTGCTCTAAACTTCCTCATTGGAAGTCACGTAAAAAGCGGTGAGTTTTTCGAGAAGCTGTTGATCATGTAATTACCAAAGAGTTTTTCGTCTTTTTGTAAGTGTTATTGAAGCGTTTGGCCTAGTAGACTGTACATCAATATACCCTGAAGAAGGCGAGCGAAACGCCTTTTACCACTGTTTTACTCCCATTATTTTATAAAAAATTATACTGGCTTAGTAGATTGTATATCAGTATACCCTTCCAGACTCTGAAGAAGGCGATACTGCCGAAACGTCAGCCAGTGTTGTATTGAATTGTGTTTCTCTATGGAAGTAAATGTATGCTGTTTAAAAACCTCGCGATTGCTGAACAAGAAAACGGCGCATTCATATTGCACTGCCGAGGTTAATAGGAAGTCGATCCTGGGAACTAAATAAGTAACTTTTTATCTACTGCCTGTTATTTTTTTTGTCGGCAGGGTATTATGTGAAACACAACCACAATAATGCTGAGTCATTTCACGTAGGCAGACAACAAGTTAAACATTGTAGTTCCGAGTACAGCTCCAGCTTAACTGGATTTAACGCCGACTTATGCTTCTGAGATCATTTCCGTTGTTGGGTGAATGTTGGTGGCACCTTTAGGATAGAAACTAGCTGACAGAAAAGCAAAGCAAGGACTTCAAAGGTGCAGTGGGTGACACGTTGGTAGCCGGAAAGGGTACTCGCGGCTCCAAATCTGGCCTGGGGTCCAAGTTCTGGAAATAACATAATTGTGCTTGTTATCTACACCATATATGATCCTGCCAATCAGCGAAAAGCTCGACTGAGTAGCAATAGGGTCCTAGCCTATCACCACTCACGTTAAAGGAATCCAGTCTATTTCTCAGAATACTTCGAAAAAATCTTGTTGCAACAAGAAGAGCATTCTTCTAATCTAAAAAGTCAGCATTTTTAGACGATGACGGCCTAGAAACGTAGGATCGTGAATTTTTTGAATTTAAGAAAAAAGAAAATTCTCTTCTCCAATCAGAATTTCAGAATTCTCCAAACAAGAAACACCTTTGAAATGCCATTACAGTCGGCCAGGTTAAGTGTCAAGTCAATTATATTAAACATCTATCTTCACTAATCAATAAAGCTTGCTGTTCCTGTATCGTTGTGATGGCAACAACCTTTGATCTAACAGTATTCACTACCTTGGAAGTACCACAACGGAAATTTTTTTTTGTATGCGACCTGTTTTTGCATCTGCTGCGGCGGTCTTAGCACTTCTTCCATTTGATTCCGCTTCTCGCATCCATCGTCCACGGCGAGTTTTTTGCGTATGGATTCAGCAGATGCTTGAGTATTATCGTCTTTTTTATAACTACCGTTGAATGTTGCTCGAGTCGATTTTCCTAGAGACCTTGAACAGCCAAGCTAGAACGTTTCCACTTAAACTCGATGGAATGAGCTTGTCTCAAATTTAAACTGTGCAAATTTTCCAACGCTGTATGAATGTGGGCTTGGTGAGCTGGGAAATGAGTGAACCAGCATCGTGCTCGTAATGAACGACATTAGTACCATTGCGCTACCTACTCTAAAAGATTTTTGTAAATGAGAAGTTCTCCACAATTTTTTGTTGCTTTTCTACCTTTTATGATAGATGCCATCAAGCGGTTTACTGCCTCATCGTGGCTAGTAGGTGCTCTTAGGTTTCGAGCTGCGATGTACAACAGCGTATTCATTCTCCCGGAAAAGCATCACAAGCTGAGAAAGAGTCCGGCGTTTCTATCCGGAACCCCAGCTAAGAGTAAATCAGTACCTAAAGCCTAGTCTAACCTCGGAACTGGAGGAAACCGTAGTGGCTAAACCAGCAAAACCAGTGAAAACCGACCTTCCAATTATCCAATCAAGTAAGTATAATTCTATGCATACAATAATGGTTTAACTATTCACCGTGCCAAAAACGTACATTTACCAAGAATTGAAGAAAAACCTAAAAGTTTAATTGGAAAAAGTTGGAGGTATTTACTATGATTCGTTTGTATTGTTTATGATATGGCGAATGTAGGTTTAATGTTCGACCACTGTTGAACAAACATGCCGGCTTCTCGTACGAACCGCCCCGAAGCCAATGCGTGCATCAGCCGACTAGCGCCTTCTCCATCATTACTGCTCTTATACCTGAGCATAGCAAAACGTATTCTATTTCTTAACTGAAAAGATAATCTTTTAAAGAAGTGGTAGTAGTCCTAATACATAATCTCGTGCCTTTCTGGTGCAATACGATCAATTTTAGGTTTCCTGACAAAGCTATACTAAGAGTTTTCTCTAAAGGTCTTCCGACTCCTTTATATGGTAACACTTTTCTACATTCATAATGAAAAATTCATGGAATTAAAGTAGCATAACTTATCAAAGACTTTCACGCTAATTCATCGTGAGCGCACCATTCCTTACAGCCGCTCTTCCACTTTAATATAAATAGAACGCGAAGCAGTGTGGAGTAGTTCTGTTTCCTTTTTTCCATTTACATAGTAAGTCAACCTTTTTGTCCTTCTATATCGGTCAGGGGCGCGTGTAGCGCAGTAGTCGGAGGCGCCATGCAACGCACACGTGGAATCGATTTTTGCGCCCATGGCCCACCAAGCCTACCATCCATCCGGGATCGACAAATCGGTAGCAGACTTACCCGGGAGGATAGCAGCATTAGCTCGATACATCGGTAGACCACCGCGAGTAACTAGAAGGGCCACATGTGCATTTACTCAGCTCCAAACGAATAAAGCCGAATGCAAGGCGCATCTCTCGGGGATTGACCAACCCCTAAAGCTTTATCCTTTTTTATATCGGTTATTGTAATAAACCTTTTCAAGCGTAATAATGGTGCTTTTCATAAATGTAGACTGAAAGTCTGGGTGCAGTGGCTTACTTTGCTCTCAATCTGGAATTTTTTTTTTGTTATCACTGCTTGTTTCGTGCTAAGGTCGTAGACGACTCCAAAAATCGCGACCATATTTGCCTAGACAACGTTCGGCGATCTTGAGTGGACGAAGTTCGTAGGATGACGAGCATTCGATGTTCATCTCCTCCTTACTCATCGTACTCTTAAGGCATGTGTTTTTCTTCTGTAAGCAACAGTACGGTAATTTTTTCTTCGCCTAAGCACAAATTACAAGAATTAGTTAACGAAATGTCTTTCTAGCCTAATAATAAATGGTTCTTATTTTATATGGATGAAAAGTTCCATTTTTCGAATAATATGACACCAAATGGCTGAGTAGTTGAATAGCCTCCTGTCTTCACGTATCGCAAAGAACCGTGCGGGCTTATGGCTTATGCAGGTAACTTGTTGATTGGGTAAGCCTTTGGTTCTGTAGTTTCGAAACCTGTGCTAGGGAATAACCAACATTTCACTCTTCAAATATAAACGTGGAACTCTTTTCTCAGCTTGGAAAAATCCTTCTGGAGACGAAACTCTGCTTGTATTGCAATTCGATGCCCAGAAAAACTCCAATAATAGTAAAATGGTAAACCTTATAGCACACAAAACAGACAAACAAAAATCAGAACCGACTCCACTTGCAACCTGCAAAATGGTTTTATGATTTTTCCAAACCGACTAAAAACCCACAAAAACACATCACGGTCCTCTGAGGAAAAACTTTCATGGTTTTCTGAGACCAAAAAACCCACAGGAGATGCATCGTGCTCCTCCACGGTTCATCCACCAACTGCTTCATCCTTCATTCAATGTGGACGCGGTTTGTCAACTTCAGGGACCATTTAGACTAGTCTTAAGCCATCTCATATAGACAGTGTATTTTTGAGCACTTTTTAACAACAAAAGAAAGGCAATAGATTATTTTCAACTTTCATAACAGCAAAGCTTTGTTCAATGCTATCCTCGCCTATCTACTGAGATTTCCAGTTTTACGTGCCAGCGATCTCGGCGAAATCGTTGGTTGTGTTGTTCGTTGGGCTTGGCTCAGGCGCAGCAGTACACATGTCCACTAGCCAGTCAACAACCGGTGCTCACCACTCAGGGCATCAACCAGTTCTGCACGCAACCGGGTAAACGAGATGACTGCCCATTCAAGTAAGCTTGGACGTTCAACTACAAATGTTGAAGATCTTAGCAAGCACTCTTCCCATAAATATTCAAGAAAAAACCTTCCGAACATTCAAGTAATGTCGATTCAAAAATTAGAAAAAGGAAAAATAAACGAACAGATGAAAGGAGTGATGATTCGATGAAACATTTTTAAACATTACAGTTTGTCATAGTCGATGAAGAAACACTTGGCAAATATTGAGAACAGAAGAAAGGAATTAAAGGAATGAAGTGTCTAAGCAATTTAAATGCTACTTCGAGGGCGCCATTGCTAAAAACATATTGCCTTTGAAGAGTTCAAAATATTATATTTTTAGTGCCTTATGCCTGTCAGCTTCTAATTCGCCTAATCTCTTCATATGTTGTAGTTTTGTAGCAGCACAGGTGGGGTCGACAGTATCCCGATTTTCTGCTGGTTTATTTTATTAAAATGAAGTCACCTATTTCATTCTTAGGCACTCCCGACGTGTCCGAAAGGTGGCACACCACAGCCGTATCCCGGTGGTTACAAGCCGTGTTCGTTATTTTCATCGACCGACTGCGATGTCGGGTAAGTCCACTGGATATTCCTTTAATTTCAATGCACCATTAAAAACATACCTATACAGCTACTCTTGTGTTCGTGCTGTTAACGATCGGTCGATCCTCTTGTGCTGCTCAACGAAACCGACACAACTTCTCTGTCCGAATGGCAGGGTTCTGTTAATTGTGAGCTTGAGCTGATTTCGTTAGCTCAAAAGCCTTCTTTTTGTCTCTGTTTTTCCTTTTTCTATATCCACATATTGATACTGTTTTTTTTGCATTTACTTTGAAATTAACAATAATGATCTCAATTTGCCCGTAATTTTCAACGCTCTTTAGTACTTGACCAGATAATCTTAATGATTTACAATTTTAACTTATAATTTACTGCCTACCTTTTTTAACGGCAGGGTATACATTGTGAAATATAACTTCAATGATGCTGAGATAATTGCAAAACTCCGGACCGCAGGTGTATGCGTTGGGGAACGAACGCGCTATTGTCCTTTCCGGGGAGTAGCGCGTTCACCACCACACCACGCGGG